>VXAD01002631.1:982911-1260947 GCA_013399195.1 Dicrurus megarhynchus | reverse complement strand
AAAAAGAAAAAAAAAATCAATGTATTGGTAGACAAGAACAGGAGACAGAACAAGGGGGGAAAAAGAAAAATGGCTAAAACTGCAAGTGAATTAAGAAGAGCATTAGCAAAGGCAAATGGCTAGAAGAAAAGAAGAACGACCTTTAAATTACAGAAAATTATATGGCACACAATCTGTAAATTTCTGTTCAAAGAGTATAAAGAAATCTTTGGATAAGTCATAAGGAGGAGTCATCCTGTCTCCAATGCACTTAGTTCTCTGACAAAGAAGAGCTACCTTGATGCTTATTGCACTAAGCCCAAGGCCTGAAGCAATCAGAGGTTACCTGAGGGGTGGGAAAAAAAAGGTGCATGTAAGAAGTGGGATTTTTCAACTCTCTCAAAGCCTGACTGTGCTCTTAGAGCATCGTTTGCATATACCCTCAGTGCAATGCCTTCAGAGAGTGAACAACTTGTCCTGTTATTCCTCTGCCTATGTGACCACTTGTAAGGAGCCAATGTTTGCACACACTCGGTAATTGAAGGACACACCAAAGTGATGGGATGTTTTGCATTTGGGATGTGCTACTCCTTGATGAAGACTCCAGACCTCACAGCCAACATAGCAGTAAAAGAAAACTTTTCACTCTTCTGTTCAGATTGCTAGCAAAAAGGATTTTTTCAGACTGTTGCTTTTTTGGGTGGTTTTTTTTTGTTTTTTTTTTTTTTTTTTGTTTTTTTTTTTGTTTTTTTTTTTTTTTTTTTTTTTTTTTTTTGGTGTTTTTTTTTTTTTTTTTTGTTTTTTTTTTTTTTTTGGTTTTTTTTGGGTTTTTTTGTTGGTTTTTTTTTGTTTTTGTTTTTTTTTTTTTTTTTGAAGTCTCAGATGTAAATTTCTGAATTTTATTGAGCCATTCCATCTTTACCCTGCCTCCCTACAGAAAATATAGTGCACCTATGTGACCTACAAAACCTAGGAAATGTACCATTTATGTCAGTAAAAGGCCTTCCTAGGGGAAAACATTTTAAAAAAATAAGGTATTTTCATACTTGTTGTTGATAGTCTGCTTCTGCCTGGATAAAACTCCAGAAATGTCAAAATTACCTTTTATGTAATTTGGATGAAAAAAACCCCAAAACCAACATAAACCAGAAAGCATTTCATATGAATAGAAAGAGGCATCTCTTTTCCTTATCATTTGAGAAATTTTGAGCATCTGTTTTTCACTGTTTTTAAAACAGAGAAAAGACCAGATAAAACAATTCTGATTGAATTCAGAATTAAAAATTAAAAACAATAAACAATAATGGTCTTATTCAAGTTGTTATTCATAAATTTAACTTTCTAAACATATATCATTATCCCTTACCATTTATTACATTACAGGTAAATGTAATCAATTGGAAAAAATAAGACAGAAATTTTCAGAATGGTATTGCATATTTTAAAGACTCTGCTCTCAGTCCTGGTGAAATCTTACATTGCAGCTGCTATTAGTTCCACCAACATGTTTGAAAACAACCACAATGATCACTGTTTCTTTAGGTCCTCAGTAAGAAAAAGAAATGTTACACTGTTAAATGTGACATTAAAGTGAAGTTATAAAGCCCACATAGCATTATGGAGAAATAAGGTAGTTTTCTAGTCAAAATCAGTTTATTTCCAATTTTGCCATGCCTTCTAGTTCAATTCTGTATCTACTGACACCAGGACTTCTGATATTTGACTTTAAAGGGAAAAAAATGGATCTCTTTCTGCAAAGTGGTTAGTGTTACACTCTTGTCTGTCAAAGTGGCAATTTATTTTATACTTTCTTATCATACCTTGAGAATTTTGCACATTATCTCATAAACTGAAAATGTTTTCTCAGCACGTGTCCAATCCCAGGTTGTGACCTTTAAAAAACAAACAAAACACAAAATAAACAGAAAAAGAAATGGAATTATTTTTGTTTATTTCAAGAATTAAGTTTATTAACAAAAAAAAATATCACTAACCTATTTAAATGGAGGAAAATATATTCAGACAGACCAAGCATTGCCTCAAAGCAACAACTAGCAGGGACCAGACTGTTCCATCCAGGCAATGCTTAGGAGATGTCCTCCCTGCCTTTACAATGCAGTTCCTGTGCATGCAGCCTGCTCTATGCAAAACAATGATGCTTTCCCTGGGAACTGGCAGGGGTTGCAGTGAGATCCTGAGAGGATATTGCCCTTGAATTCATCTCACAGAGCCAGAGCCCTGTCTATTAGAAAGCATGTTTCTCCCCATTTTCCTCATTGTAACTGCATGCCACTATCTGCTCCCAATCACCCACAGTGTTTGCAAATCCATAAAACCAGTCTCTAACCTTGCCATCTCCCAGACACTTACCCCACAGGCCTTGAAATCCAGGGCGAAGAAAACAAAGCATGGCAGAGATACATTTTCTTTTTTTCTTACCAAGATTAATCTACTCCTAAATTCTAACAAACTAAGATTTGAATAATAGTCTTTTTTTTTCCTCTTTGTTCTGCGATTTCACAATTGTTTTTAACTGTATTCATTTTAGGCAACTGTTTTACACAAAAAAAGCATAGATAAAAGAATTAAATTAAATCATGCAAGGGTAGGTGTTAAGACTTAACAAAGAAAGGGATAGATGAATATATTCAGTAAGGGAAGAGTTAAGGCAATATCAGAACAGTGCATAAAATTTCCTAGGAAATTGCAAGAAGAAAACAGGCGAATATTCACAGTCTCAAAATAGAGAAGAAAGAACAAAATAGAATGAAATTGAGGTTATAAATGAAAGAATAATCATCTTAATGGTAAGACACTTTGGACAGTGGCCCATGTCAAAAGGAAAAAACTGTACCATTAAATTAGTTAGGCACAATGAAAAGGTTGATGAAAACATGTTACTGCTTCTACAAGATTCAAGATAAACTTCTTTGAAACATGTATAATAAAATAGTGTCCACAGCCCAAGGAAGAAAATAATATATGAGAACGATTTGTCTCTTATCAAAAGAGAAAATAATCATTAATAGATCAACATTATTTTGATGATTTATGAGAAAATTCTATCCCTAACTAATTTTTAGTTATATACATTACTGTAATGTAAAGTCCTTTAAGGAAATCACAGGCAGGAATGAAAAGTTCAAAAATATAGTTTTATAGTTCTTCCTCTATTAGAATTTTCTTTATTTGCAGTCATTGTCAAATGCAGTCTTCACTATCTTATTGAACTGTGGGTATTAAACCACAAAGTTACTCTTTCTCCTATGGACAAAAAGATAAATTTCTCACCATGAAAAGAAAAAGGGGGAGAGGAGTCTTGCTATAGCTCCACTGAGCCCACAACACCAGTCACACTAGATGAAGTCATATTGTGCCATGAGGAAAAGTAGTAACTATTGCTCCTGAAGCACAAAGTCATTTGGAGCTATGTTTAAAAATTTACTACAGGCTCCATACTTTGGGGGAAAGCATAAAAGCTTGCCCTTCTCCCCTCGTTTCCTGCCTTTGTTTGTACCTGTAAAGGGACTTCTTTTCAGGTCAAACCAAAACTCTTTCTGTATAAAGATAAGCTCAAAGCAAAAATAATTGTAGAATTGAGACACCCATAGAAATTGATGCACCATTCATTTTAATATTTTCATTTAAAATATTGAGTATCAAAAGAAAGGGTGTTAGTGGCCGTTTCTCAAGTAAATTTCCAATTATAAACTGGGAGAAATTAAAACCCACCAGACTTCACACAATTAATAACTCTAAAGGAGGAAATGTACCAGGAAATAACCGAAAAATGTAAGAACTAATTTTCTTTAAAGCTTTCAAAATACAAATAAGAAACACTAGGTTTGCTCCTTTATGTGAACATGGGAAGTAGAAGTACTATTGATCAAAAAGATAAAAAAGGAGGCAGGGGGAGGCTACTGATAGACACTGTTTAAACACATGCTTCCCTAATGTGTTAGACTTTGGCAGAGACTGAGGAAATACTTTAATCTGATTTTCTGGTTAAAAACTTTTGCAGGACATCTCTTTCCAGAAAACAATCTTGTCCAAGTAGTTTACACTGCACATATAATTATAAAACAGTTTTTATTTTAACTACACTTTATGTATCTCCTAAAAAGAAGCTCTGAAACTGTGTTATTGAGACTTTGTTCATAATATTTTGTAATCCCTGAAAGATACAAACCTGCAGAACAGCAAACGTAACTATATGTGTAAAAGTTTGCATATAGAAAATAGGATTTTAGAAGTACGCAATTATTATATACATTACATGTTGGAGCTGGAACTGGATGGTCTTTAGGGTTCCTTCTAACCCGAACATTCTATGATTCTATATCTTTATGGCAGCTCTATAGGAAGTCTTTCTCTGTCCTAAAAAAAGCACGTTTATCATTCTGCTTACCTCCTACTCCACAGAGAGAAACTATTTTTCTCTGCATTTGAACAGTTTTTCTATTTTAGATTAGGAACCAGAATCTGGCAATACAAAATCATGTTGTGCTTCCAGCTGAGCTGAAACAAGACCTATAAAAACTCAAGGATGGATTTCTTGTCTTATACAATAGCAGCTTGCCAAAATTTTTCCTTATTCACATCACCATGGTTCAGATCCTTCATATGAACATGTTCCTTCCACACCCATTAATCACCCCCCACCAGATATATACCCCCTACAACCATATTATTCCTAGAAATTATTCTTCAGTAAAAGGCTTGTGGTCTCTTCCACAGTTCTTAAAAAATAGTCTTCCTCTTTTGTATTGAAAAGGATTTCTCATCCTTGATTCTGCTTCTATCTAGTACCTATAATGGAGTTGGTCTTTCTTGACAGGCAGCAAATGCTCAAGTAGGTCTGGCAAAGGCAGGACATCTGGTTTTGAATTAAGTTGCCTGTTAGCATAATCTGACATTTTAATCTGGTCCTGAAAAATATCCACCAAAAAAAGCCAAACTCCCATTAATAGACCTGAGAGAGTGCCAAGCTCCCACACCAGTGAACTAGTGTACAAACATTGAACACATGAAGTTTTCAGTTCATGCTTACTTCCATTCCTCATGCCTTTCACATGTTTTTGAACGTTTTGATAAATGAACACCAATAGTTACTGATGAACAAAGTAAAGATTTGAAGACAGCTTTGAACTACGTCAGGAAGAGGTTGCCCCAAGAGGTGGCTGATGCCCCAAAGCATTCAAGACTAGGTTAGATGGGCTCTGAGCAACCTGCTCCAGCTGGAGGTGTCCCTGATTACTCTAGAGAAGTTGGAAGAGATGACCTTTAAAGTCCCCTTTCAACCCAGACTATTCTGTGATTGTTTCAGGCAGGAAGGAGCTACAGCCTGGATCTGACAAACACGGGGTTTAGCAGCAGTCAGAAAGGTCACCCAACAAACAGGAAACATTAGTCCACATGACTCTTCCTGCTTCAGGCATGGGAGTGCAACTGTCTCCTTAGCAACTGGCTTAAAAATTAGCTAGAGGATCTTTACTGCAGCTTAGATGTACCATAAGACTGTGAAAGTAAATTGCTTAGTATAAGACAAGAGCTAAAATTTTGCCCAGTGTTCCCAGTGAGATTCCAATTAATATATTTAACTTAATTTCATTTGATTCCCTACCTTCCTTTTGGTGCTCTCAAGCAGCAAAATCTTACATTCAGGATGAAATCTAAATACAGATATATTGCCATCTCCACAGCATGTAAAAAGCTTTGAGATTTCCCCAAATCTCAGCAGTTTCACTAGAATGAATGTTCAGTTTAAATCTAACCATCTTGCTTCGAACCGGTTCTGTCTGCCAAAGGAAAGTTAAAAGCTCCTTTTTAAGAGGAGCAGGTTTCTCTTTTATTTTTCTAAGTGTTCAGTTAAGTGGGAGAAAAGAAATTCTTGTTAGATACCCAATAATCTGATGAACAGCTGTTTTCTATCACTTCTATACCACATATCCTGGAACTTTTCAATGCTTTTAGTTGCAATCCTGTTAGCCCAATGAGTGATATCTCATTGTGAAAGCTTTGTACACATTACATGACATTATTTTATTTAATAACACTCATTCCCACTAAGCATGAGAAATATACTTACTGGAGGTGCTATAAATTTATACAGGGAAGATCCCCTCAGTGCTAGAAACTTTGGTGTGTACATTCGGTCCTGAAGGGAGTCTTGTTCCCGTTCTTCCGTCCAGCCCATGTAGACTATCTGACAAAAAAATCAATAGTGTTGACAATTTCTCAGAGATTTTCTTGTGTTGCAGCATTTCATGTGCATAAACTGATGTCTGTCAAATTTAACATAGCTGCAAACCTTGAACCCCAGACACAACATGGTACATTGGCAGTTTTTATAAAGGATGCCTGTTAGGACAGTCCAACAACATGAGAACAAATATTTTATTAGCAAGAACAAAAAACCTAAACCACATACTCCAGGGATGTTAAAGGTGTATTCTACATATTTGCTGACAGATCATGTCAGTGAAATTTAATGCAAGTGAAGTGTAAGGAACCACTAGTCAGGAATACTAAGTCAAGCAAATGCTATTAGACAATAATATAGATACAAGCCTCCACATGCAAGTTCACAGTTATGCATTAAACAAGATCATCCTACAAAATTTATTTCTAATTAATGTTAATACTGGTTTGTTTTTTTTTTTTTTACCCTCTGAAAATCTCTGTGTAGGAGTTTTGAACCTGTTTCCTTAGAAATAGCAGATTAGCAGACTGTTTTCAGTTACTATTTTGAACAGACTTCCTCTACAGCTAAGAAGTAACCAGAATGCTGTAGACCCTTACCACTACCTGCAGATCTTCTGACACAGATGTTTGAACCAGAACTTACTCCAACTCACTTTAGGATGTAATTTCCTACCGATCCTATTAAGTTTGAGTTATTTGCTATCAATTCCTTAGAGAGTAGAAGAACGTGAGTCACCACTATGCCAGTTTCTGGAGAACCACTGAACAGGGAGTAGACACATCATGGAACATTTGATTTATAACCATGCCATTAGTATTAAAATACAATTTCCATTGTGCACTGGTACACCACTGCTATGGAAAGTAGTTCAACCCATATTTCATACAGTGCTGCTAATGGGACAGACCTATTTTTAAATATTTCTGTGAAACTGGTTTCTACACTAACAAAGAAAGTATGGGACATTCTCTATCTTATATGTCAGTAGCAATCATGTAAGGAAAACAGTTTAGGTAAAAGAACAACAATCATATAGAATCTACAGTTAGTAAGTGCACTAATGGTATGAAAGCCCCTAAAATGAATGTTTTTACTGCATGTTTTATCCTTTCAGATTTTGTATGTCATGTACTTTTTAAAAAGAAATTTATAATTGTTTATATCTTTACTTTTGGGCAAAGAATTTTCAGCAACATTTCTTCATGGAATATGCATTAAAATAAATAGTGGGTCTACTGTTTTTCTCTCCCTTTGTGGGGGGGGAAGGGGTTGTGTTTTTTTATCGTAACACACTGGAAATTATTGGCTTCTTCAAAATCCCCTTGTGTGAAATCAACACTACTACTCTCTGTCACAGTTTATTGGATATTTTATGTTCTGTAGCCAGAGACAGGGAGAAGGTCCACCTCTCTCATACTACAGTGACACCTAATACTTAATTATTTTGTCAATAGCAAACACTAAAACTATCATATAGTCTCAGGTTCAGTGAAAAACATGTGTTGAAGTATCTGCTTGTTTGGTGACTAAATAAGTTTATAAAAGTCAAAAAGAAGACAGATATGTGCCACACTATTCAAGCATCAAAAAGAGTGCTAAACACTGTATCATTATGCAATAACTAAAAAGCCATGTTCTCTGAAATCTCATTCGTTCCTGAGTGAAGAACTATCCAGAAGGAATAAAAAAAAATGAATCAACTGACTGGTACAGTAAGAGAAGTTTGAAATTATTTCAATTCAGTGTTTATTCAAATTTCTCTCATTTCTGCTGTTTCAAATGTTATCCATAAATAAGATCCCCATCCCTCTGACTTTGTTGCAATCTCTAGACCTCAGTGACTGAGGTGGGTTGCTCAGAACAGGTAAATTAGTATAAACTCTACTATTACGTGCAGAACTTAGGCACATTTTTCTATCTGTAACTGAAAGAGAATGCATGATCTCTGATTTCTAGGAATTGAGACATCTACGCTTCAAAATTAATTCAATTTAATTCATTTGGTTTCATCTCGATTTGTTTCATTAAAATTGGACACACAGTAAGATATCATCTTGCCTGATGATATTTAATATCACTGTAACACTGTTTGTAATCCCTTCTTAGTGTTTTTCTCTTTCAGATTTCTACATCTACTATTCATCACAATAACAGGATACAGTCTCTCATGCTGTGCAGATGTATTGATATTTCACATTTGATTGACTCAATACTAAAGTAGCCATGAAATTTAATGCAATTGCTCCATTAGATATTTCTCCCTTGCCTCTGTAGATCATGAGGAAAAATTACATTGATTTTCCAGACAACCTGCTGTACCAAAAGTTTTATTAACAGAAACGCATTTCTCCTTCAGACTCAATATCTACTATTCAAAATAGAGAGGAACTGTCAAGCAAAGGCTGTATGATTACAACTAGGAACATTTACAAATTTTTTTGAGTGCATGTGCATATCCACAGGTGTGGATTAAAATAGCATGGACTATATTCTGGAAAACAAGGCAAAACTGAACAAAAACTTGCTAACTATTTTAATAGATAACTCTGAGAACCATGATAACTTTTATGTTCCTAACATGGTCTCAGTTTATCTAAACATACTAAATCTGTGGAATTAAATAAAACACTGCAATTTTTTATATTATGAAGGTGAGAAACTGTCAAAAATCTTCACTTCTGAGATAAAATTGATGACATTTTTGAAACTTTTATGTTACTGGGAAACATTTGGACTTCTAAAAAAGCTCTGACTATTAAAAACTTAAAGAAAATTATTTATAGGAAAGGGACTGAGACTTTCCAGATTAATAGTTCATATATATATCATTTATATATATATAAACTGAAATACTGGATGAATATTATATATGACTTGAGATTTTTGGACCATATTTTATTTTATCTGCACATGTGGATTTGGCATATATGGAATTTCATTATGGAATTCCAGAAATTTCATTTCTGAAAATAAATGCTTAGAAGCACAAACACATGATGAATGGAAATAAATGCTAATCACAAATAGACAGTGCATAGCATGTTTCTTTATAAATTCAAAAATCTGGTTAGTTTTTTAATCTTATCAAGTTTTTTTGAGTCCCTATAAAGCCACTGATTGTTATCAACAAAGGTGGCAGGGGTAGTGAAAATAGATTTTATTTATGATTCACATTCCACTTGAAAGGTAAATTTTGCAGTGCTGGCTTCTAACTTACATTAAGCAGCTCATTCTTCAAAATCAAATGGTGACACAAATTAGTTAACTTAGGGGCTGCTGGTTCAGTAACAAAGATTCAATAAGTCATTAAGGTTTATGAGTTGTCATGGACAGTTTAAAAAAATCTGTATTGAAATGATAAATGAAACAGGACAATTTCTTCAGTCAAAAATCCATAATCTTGTAATTTAATATGTTCTTAAATCACATGGACATCCTAATCAAGCAAGATAAATTGCCATACTTTATATCAGTCCAATATATTGCTAAAAATGGCTTAAATAGCCTTGACTATCAGAGAGACTTTTTCAGAGTTTTTACACAGGTTTAATTTTATTTTAGGAAGAATAGTACAATAAAAATACAAGAAAATTTCCCCAAAATGAAAGGTAAAATGTATGTGACATTATAAAAGTGAGGCAATTCAAAGATCAGAACAGATGCACTGACAGCTTTTCACCTCCCAAGTCTGATACTCCTACTCCCATTATGTGAAACTGTGCTGTAGGGCAACAGGATGAACATGGAGTCAGAAGACAAATAAATATGTCAGACAACACAGAGGGAAAGTAATGAGGGATGAGAAAGTCAGATAATGATCTCTACTCTGGTTTTAATATAATTTTCTCTATACTTTTAAAAATCATTTTCTCTATAGTCTAAAAATTCACTATAGTCAATTGTTAGCAGAAAAACAATAAAAGCCACACTGGAAATATGTGAAAAAATGGAAGAAAAAGGGTGGTCATAATGCAATCATCGGCAAAACTAATTCTGCTTCTAAAAGCCTTAGGATTTTTATACTGAGTAAAAAATTTTTTTAAAATTCAGCAGAAGAGCTAATCACATAAAATTTTGAATGGATGCTAGAAAAACTTTGCCCTCCTGTACATGCAGTCAAAATGTCTCCTATCCTATTTTTCAGGTTTGTGAAAACTTGCTAATCTTGCCATATTTTTTTTAAATTCCTGTGAATTATCTATCTTCTTCATTAGAAAAAAAAAAGTCCACTAAAGCTTTAGAGCTATCACTGACAAAATCACCTTCATATTTTTGAACCATCTGACTACTAATAGATGATTCAATCTAAGATTGCACATTTATTGCATCTCACAGCTTAATTTCCTCCTGGATAAGAACTCACATTGTCATCTTGCTACCAGAGCAAGGCTGACTAGAGGTTTTCCATTTGGCTTTGTCTTGTTCTATGTTTGAAACGACCACACAAAAATTGAGGAAATATTATTAGGTCTTAAAGTAAATAGTGTCAGAGAAAGCAGAAAATACTTCTTAATTAAGGAAGATGATTAAGATGATTTTTTGCTTACAATCCAGATAACTGAAAACTGGTATCAAAGACTGAAAACAGTGTATTTGCTTTCTTAGCAAACCGCACCATAATCAGAATGAAGACAGATGTTTGGGGTAACAAAACTTGCCTGGACCTCTGTAGAGATCTGTCCAAAACTAACAGAGCTGTCTGAAAAACCCGCATGACAGTTTATGTTACATCCAACAGCATCCCATGAGAAAACTTAGCACATTCCCAATGAGATCTACAAAATCTTGCTAGAAATCAGGACTATATTGACTGCTTCATGTCTTCCCTCCCTCCACAGGTTTGAAAAATGATGGCTACATGTGGATATGGGATAGTTTTCCAAACAGGTAAAGAGCTATGTGTTGCTTTGCCAGGTTTCTTCTTCTTGTTATAATCTATTAATCCAGAGAAATATTTTGTCTCACCCATTTGGTTTTTCATCCAGTGCTATATGTTAATAGTCACAGCTTATTTCAAAGCACTCATTTTACTTATTTAAGACTTCTAAGTAGCTGTTTATTGAAATAAATTCTTCTAACTACAAAGTCAATTTGAACCTTAATTGGCCAACTGTGTGCCTTTGTCAAAATGTCAACATTAGAAGTTGGGATTTTTTGCATCTCTTAAATTATTCAAGTCAATGCACAATTATGTGTATTTAAAATTCATTACAATTTGAATTTGTTCATTTTAATAGAGGTGATTAGCATTTAGAAAGCATATACTTTTCCCAAGAAAGACTTTATGCAGCTGTTATTACAAAGATGGACTTGGATGCAAACTGCATTATTAGATACCAGTCTATATTAATTTTGGGAGTGTGTGTGAAATTATGAGTAGGAATCAGTACAAATATAGCTCACACTAGTCCTGTCTTCCACGATATTGACTGGGTAATTAAAAAAAAAAAAAAAAATGAACTAGAGTAGCTAGCCAGCATGCGGCAAACTCCCTGAAATGCACAAGGGATGTGTGCATTTTACACAGCATTAAGCATTTTCTTGCTAAATAGGTATGGTAGCTAGATGATGAAAAAAAAATCCCGTATTATCTAAAGTAATCTGCCTTCTTCACTTGACTGAGCCTTCTCCTTCTTGTAGACTTCTCTTATTTACCTGCCACATAACTCACCTTCGGAGCACTTTAGCATATCCCCCAGCAGGTACATTTGATTGCCAGGTTTACCACTGAGGAGACTCAATCCTGCTGACATCAGAGGCATTTTACAGCTGACCTGAGAGGTTTCACATCTTCTCTGATACTCTCAACAGAGCAGATCTCAGCAAACACTTTGAAAATCAGCAGGTCTCACACATTTCCTGACTGAAAAAAATTACTACATATCACACTGTCATCATTGCCCCCTCTTTTTACTGTTGGGTAACTGCAACCAGTAGGGTTCTGCTTTTTTTCTGAAAAAAAAAATTCTTTGATACGTGTTCACATTTGAATTCCTACCTGCTCATTTTTCACCTACTGAATTTAGGAACAGGTACAAGGACGGTTGCAAATTTTAATCCAGGATGAAATTTCTTGGGGGGTTTTGAGGGTTTAAAATAGAGAACAGCACAATACAGCAAGCTCAGCACTCAGTTGACAAGAAAGTAAACATCATTTATTTTAAAGCCTAGTAGTTTGACTGGGTTTAGGACTTATCTTTTGATTAATGAGGGTTTTTTTCCTCTTCTAAATGTACACAGCATATATTTTTTACACCCTAAAATATAAATGGGTCAAACAAAAATATTTCAGATAACCAAGCTGGATGGCATGACCTCTCCCTTTTGATGAACAGCACATCACATTCATCTTTTTCACCTCAGGGTAGACTACCAAAAGATATTGAATGAAGAAAAAGATCAGAATATTACAAGTCACCAGACAGCATCTTTAAGATTTTTGATCGTGTCACTGAGCAAACAACTGACATATTTATCTTTCTTAAGTACCAGGGCAAATGAAATATTCACAGAAACATTTAATAACAATTTTATCTTGTCCCAGGAGTAGCTTTCAATCAGATTTCAATGACTGGTTCCAGATTTTTTCTTGATTTTCTTTTCCTGTTTCTCTGAAAATGACTGGTAAGCAGAACTTGGACAGGACTAGTGCAATTTAGGCCATCTTGCTGTCTCTGTGAGATCATACAGCAGCTGCCTTGCTCACACCCTGAGCCGACTGAACTCAGTCCAAAGGAGATGGTAACAATACACATGGAAGAACCCCAAATGAATGAGTATACAGAACATAGAGATGATGGGTAATAGGTTGTTTGAAATGAATTTTAGGAATAAATGTTTTGAGTTTGCATAACATCAGAATTACATTTCTATAGAATTAATTGTTTACACTTCAAAGTTCTCAAAAAGCCAGAATAAACCTGCAAATAATCAATGTATACTTCAAGTCGTCTATTAAGTCTCTGGTGTTGCTGTTTGCACAGCAAAATAAACATACCAGAGAGAAACCCCTTTTTTGGTATCAATGACTTCACAAGATCTGACTTAGAAATATTTTTATACTTTTGTAAGAACAAAGCTTGAAAATTAGTAGTTCAGATATATATGTAAGTATAAAAAAGCCTCTTAGGAGTTAAAATATTTTACTTAAATACTGTATGGAACCAAAAACAATATTTAATAGAATAATGCTATTTATGGCTACTTGTTTTAATTTCCATTCTCAGTAATTTAAATGGCAAAATGATGAAAATAGCTGTTAATGCTTGCAAAATTTCTTTGACTATTTCTACTGAGGAACAATTGTTTTCAGTCCTCTCTGATTATCAAAGTAAAAAAGACTTCTGCAAGCTGAAACTGTCTTTAAGACTTTCGCAGGGCTCTCAGAGAAACAACTACTACTTATAAACTCCTAAAATAATAAAAATAAATAAAATCTCCAAAAATATTTGAAAAGCTTTAGACTAGCATTACATTGCCTTTCAGCAATACAATAATTTTTTAAGCACTCAGTGCATGTACTTGAAAGAAGAAAAAGTCATCAAGAGGTGAAATTTTATTTTCAGAAGTACAATTGGTTTTCTGCATAAATCCAGTGGTTTTCAGGTTTCATAATCCGTGCTCAGTTAATGAAATATTTTGAATAAAGAGAGTGTGACTGAAGAAGTAGACATGGGTTGCATTTTTTTTCCTTACCAGCAATGTGATTTTGGTGTGAGAAAGAAGGTCTGGGAAAGGTCAGCTGATTTATAGGTAAACATTTTTTTGTAATGAAAATACAATTTATGCAGGTTCAAGGAAAGCAGTTAATTTCTAAGAACTCACAGCACCAAGGGAAGGACTCCACTATTACAACAAATCAACCTTTACCTGAACCCAAGTTTCACCTTAACAGAAATGCAGATAATGAACCAGTTATTAGAGTCAATTAAAAACTAACAATATCATAATGTCCTTCAATGATTCATGGCTGCTGCAATCAGAAACATGATGGGAAGTGATACATGGCACTGTCGGGTATGGTGTAGTCAGTATTTACAACAGTTAATGGGGACAGCTGTCTCTTTTAAGCAAAATTAGTTGTTGAATTTTCTTATTTAACTTCCTGGTCATTGTATCTCCAGCAATCAGTGTATAGAAGCAAAGTTCACTGAGAGAAGGGAAATAACAAAGAAGTCTTTCTAGTGGAGGATTAGTCAAAAAAAACTGAAGGCCACACAGCTCTCCTACAGAAAATGGAAACCTACAGATGAGAACTTGTGCTGCATCTGCACGATGGAGAATCAGTGTTACTATTGCCAGTTACTAACAGGGAAAAAAAAAAACCCAATAGGTGGTATAAAATTTTAATCAAATCAATAAAGAATACTCCCTAAGGTGATTTTATATTTTATTAGCTATAGCAAATAATCTTTTGGCTAATGATTTCAAAGTTTTCGAGATCATTAAGCAAAAGGTCTAATTAAGTTTAATTTCAAAATAGAAAATGATAATAACTCTTCTTGATTTATAAAAAACGATCAATGCAGTAAAACCTCAGTTTATACTCAATTCAAATCATATCATGTAATAAGAAATGGTAAATTAATCCATACGGTTAACATATATAGATAAGAGTAGGAATTCTTTTTTATGAGAAAAATCAGACAACACTTATCCACTTATCTTCCTTTAACTCAAAACGTGTTTCAAAAATATTTGTAAAAGAAATGAAGACTACTTTGAAAAAATAACAGTTGAATAGATAAAACCTGTGTTTAAACAAACTGGTCCCAGAGATCTTCCGCTACAGCACAATAATGTGATGGCTCACTGCTTTTCTCTTTCACCTGCCTTCAGAATTTGAACTTCCAATCACAAAGGCCTGAAAAATAAGCTGTTTTTATAAAAACAAATAAATACCCTGCAGTTGAAATACAGAGGAGATACTTTGATAGATCTAAAGAAAGAGATTTACTCACTGTGTCTGTTTTGTAGCACTATGGCAAAGAAGTTATATAGCAAAGCACCACTGATGCCTTTTGGTATTTTTAAAATACTGATTTATTTCTCTTAGTGAGAGATGTTATGACATTCCCATTCTTAAAGACAGTCACAGTCTGATGGGGGTAAATCCAGAGCAATCTGATTTATGTAGACCATTCTCTGAGTAGGGTTCTGACCAGATGACCTGCAAAAACTCATCCAATATAAATTATTCTGTGAGTCTTTGATCTCAAAGTAGCCATATCTGTCTTGGAATCTATTTTAAAGTAGTCCTGACTTACTGCTCTTAGCAAAATAGCTTCAGCATTGTTTTTATTATAGTTCCACATTATTTCTTTGGTAGCATACACAGTATTACACACCATATGTGGTAGTTCAGATTTCATAATCCATCTGTAGCTGCCTAGGATTTTCTAAATGTCCCCATTTCTTAATCTACCCTAGTTTTCACAGGGACAGTGTATCAAGTTTCTCACTGGAGATTTCAGCCTTAAAATATACTCTGTAAAGGAATTTTTAGTACAGATTGCTTGCGGGTAAAGTACCCTTGAGATTGAAGACATTGGTCACAAGCAGCAATGAAAGATATATCCTATCACCCCTTCCCAACTCTAAATGTGGGGAGAAAAGGTTATGATTTGTGAAGGACCCTGATATCCTACAGAGATTGAAGAGGAAGGGAAAGAGGAGGTGAGAAGTCAGATGAGACAAGAATACAGTTGCTAGTAAAGGATGAAAGTAATTATATATAACTTGCATTCTTACATATCCTTACAGTAAATAAAATTCTTCCTGGATTACTAAAAAAGAAGGAAAGATGAAGCTATTCCAGAACCACTTTAAATGTCAGTTTGCAAACAGTGGCATTCAAAGACAAATGGGTTCAGAAAGAGAACCAGAATGAAGTTCCACTCTGACAGAGCAAGGCAAGATAGAGAACTACTACTAAAATACCTCCTTCAGAAGCTAAAAAAAAACCCTCAGGGGATGATTAGATGAAGAACATGATATTCAGTATGTTCAACTTCCTATTTTCATGCTTCTCTTCATAACTTATTTTTTTTAACAAGATGCATGTTTGGATTGTTATAATATAGCCAGTTTTGATTTTCCTGGTGTTCAGATTGAACCTGAGGATTCTATAGTTGGTCATATGCCAATAGCCTGTGGAAAGGAGTTAGTAGTAGTGTTCATAACATTTACTGAATCATGTTGCACTTATTTTTTGACAGTGGGGTGATGCCTGTCAGTAGTTGATTTGTCTCTTGCATCTCAGCATTTCCACGAATTTTGCAGTTTCATTGGAAAAGCTCAGTCTTTAAAAAGTATCAAGTAAAACTCATTTTGCAGTACTAGAGCTTTCTTCACTCATGCAATTTTTTTTTAACACAAATTGTCCCACTATCATGTTAAATGGAAGGATGAACCCATAAAATTAAGATTCTGTCCTGAATGAAGCTCAAATTACAGTGTAAGGTATTGAGGCTCTTTATCCACAGAGTTCTACAGAGGGACAGGCAAGCTCCTTCACCCACAGGAAAGATTACATAAAAAATCCTCCAAGGGTGCCATCTGTCTGATTGAAGAAGAGATCCTGGTGCAATAATTCAAAGCCCTGTGAAATGCAGTGACCTACAGGAACATTATTTAACAACTGACGGATGTCAAGTCATAATTAATACTTAGCCAGAAGTCACTCCTCTCACAGAGAGCATCTTTTCTTTAAAGCTCTTTTTGCAGTCTCAGAGGTCTGGATGCTATTTGCATAATAGGATCAGATCCTCTTCTTTCCCACTGTCTGGGTTTGGTTTTGAACAGCAGCCTACTTCAGCAGGAGGGGAAGAAGAGGCTGCTGCATTATTCCACCTACCGCCATCAGGGCAGGCACGTGGGAGCAATAGGTTGGAGTGATGAGTGACTATTGCTTTTACTAAGCAAGTACTACAAACAGTAGGCTGTTAAACAAATAATGGGAAGCAGCAGGACTTCTGGATGTATATCTGCAGGAAGCAGCTAGAAACTGTACACTACTGCATCTTGATCCTGCTGGACTTTGTGGGTACTCTGAGTGGGCCCGGGTGACTCTGGTCACTCAGCACTCACACACTACCAGAGCCATCAAGGCGGAGACCTGTTTTATAGCAAGAAGCCCAGACACAGAATTGCCTACAATTTACATTGCCTCTTCAGACCTGCACCATTTTCCAGAATCATTCTACATAAGTAGGCTTGTTTGTTTGTTTTTTCAAACCCAGCATTGCTGAGAGATATTCCAACAAGGAAAATGTTTCTTCTTATTAAATTAATAAATACTTTTGTCAGTTGTCAGCTCCTGAGGATAGTTTTTTAACTTGACACTGCTAAATCTCTATTTGCTGTGTCATAAAACATGACAAACTTACTAAGTTTTGCTTCCAAAAATACTAAGATTGAAAGCAAATAATCTCTAATATGCTAAACATATAACAGATATTGCTCACTGAACAGTGTCTCCTTACCAGGAAATGCAACTCTTTAAAAAGACAAAAAATGTTGTAATATTATGTATTTCCAGGGGATGTTTCTGCATTTGTAATTAGCTATATTTTTTAACATTTTTAACAGTTTTCCTTCACACATTTTCAGTGATTAACACTTCTCACTGGTTTTTTCCTTCTTCATTTGTAGGTAACCCATAGATTGTCAATTGCTTTGTACTATTACATACATCAACTGTTTTCTGAAAATCAGGTAGCAACTCTGTCACTGGTCCCATGGACTATTATTGTGATAAAAGAGAAAAGATAAATGACCATCTGAAGTCCACAGAATTCTGTTTAACCACTGTTCTTAAAAGTTCAAGAGAATAAATATTTTTCCTATCACAAACTATGATTCAAAGCACCAATCATTGAAGCACAGATGTAAAATAAGTAATGAGAAAAATGAAATGTTATTCACTTCTCCTCTTGAAGTAAACTGTAATTAAAAATACTTTATTTATGCCTTTTGAGTCCCATGTGCTCCTCCAATAGAAAATCTATAGTTAAAGTATATGCTTCTTTGATTCCAATTAATTTCTTTAGATGATACAATTCCCCAAGGAATAATGTGTATATAGGCGTACTGAACACCTTCCTTCTAGTATACTAAAATTAATGTTATTCCTGGGAACTTTTACACTCACTTGATGCAATAAAAGAGACATTACAATAAAGCATTGCAACATTTTTATTTCTAGCCTCAGCCTCCAATGAAAATTACAATCTGGCCAGACAGAACAAATTCATACCTGGTAAGCTACAGATATTAACAATTCCTCATTTAACATGAGGCTAGAGGAAAAAAAAAATCCCCTATACTTAATCTTTCTAAGTATAACTGGGAAGAAAAAAAGAAAAAAAAAAAAAGAAAAAGAAAAGAAAAAACCAAATATTTTGTGGATATCATAGAATATGTTGAGTTGTAAAGGATCCACCAGGATCATCGAGTCCAACTCCTGGCCCTGCACAGGACACCCCCAAGAATAGCATCATGTGCCTGACAGCATTGCCCAAATGCTTCCTGAACTCAGAAAGGCTCAAGATGGTTACCCTGCTTCCCACCTTTTCTTATTTTCTCTCTTTGTTACCACTTTTCAGGAACTTGTACAGGACATATGCATCATTAAGGTGCGTATTTCCAATCAAGAATGCTGAAAGTTGCTTCCTGTCCTGCTTTGTTGGCCTGTTTGGGTAGTAGCTAAAAATCCCATCCAACAAAAAGATTCATGAAAAAGATGGAGACATGCATTCTATTAGAATAGCCCTTTCTTGGTTTAATGTTTGCTACTCCTTTCCAGTCTGACATCACAAATATCCAACTCCTGCAGAAAATCTGTATTTTAAATTGCAGGCATCCCTTTCATTGTCCTATTTATATTACATATCTCATTTCTTGGGTAAATGGCAAAATATTAGATCCAAATATGTTTAAAGACTTAAAGTGGGATTTAGTCATGTCATGCATATAAATAGAAGACGGGGCAAAATGACGCAATAAAAGCAATGCCTTTGATTATTTAAACTCAGTGGTTTCTCACTGTCTGACCTCATCTTAGATACAGAATTATGCTTCTGGGGAGAACAAGTATTTGTTCATGTCATACTGTTATGACAAAACAGGGAGCAATTATTCATCTGATTAAATCTGCTAGAGTGTTCTGATTCAGAACAGCTCAGGATGCATTCAGGCAGGATCAAGTTTATTAAGATGTTAAGATCACGCTGTTGCAAAAAGTAGCAGCTGAAAGGAAAGCCCTTATTAGTGCAACCTCGCAATTACAGCACTCACAAAGTCAGTGTGTCAAGCCTGTACCTTTCATCTTCTAACCTAACCACCACCCTGAAAGTTGAGGCATGTGACTCCTGTTGAAGCTGTGGCACTATATAGAAAGACACAAGACCTGTGGGATCAGAAAGAGCCTGATTTCACACCCAAGAGTGTACAAACAAGGTGAAGGATCTCGTAAGAGTACCTTAATCTCAAAAGCAGTAGATCAGGCTGCCCACTTACTAGTTCAATACATTTAAGCCAAAGCTGTCACCCAAAAATAGGCATAAATATATAATTCTTTAATACACACGTATTTATTTATTTATATATTTATCTTTTTACTCATTTAGAGCACTAATGTACAATAACCAGTGACTCTTTTTCCCAAACCCAAAAGTAAGCAACAATTTTTTATCTACTTATCAATTTAGCGTGTAGCTGTGGGACATGTCTGTTTATTTCACTCACTTTGAAAGGTCTACAGTGGAGCATGGCATTTAGAATCCCCTCATTCACCTGTCCTATTTAAACCTTTAGTGGAGATACAGTATATTCACCCCTGTATTAACTAAAATATGAACACACAGCCAACACAGATCTGGTCATTAAATTTGGTCAGGAAAAACTACCCTTACTGAAAGGAATTTTCAGGGACAGATATTAAGATTGCAGAGGGAAAAAAAAAAGCTAATACTTGTTACACTAATGAGTTAGTACTAGAAAAAGAAATACGAGAAAATAAATTAGAAAAATATGTAAATGAGGATGAAATTCTACTTGAGGCAAAACTGAATTTGCTGGACACACAGAAATGATTCGATGCACAGCTTGAGACTTATATTTTGAGATTTAAATAAGAACTTGATCTAATCACTCTTTTGTATCATCTAAATTTCCAGCAGGTGTCCAAATTACTTCCATCCTCTCATGAGCTATAAGGTATGCAGCCCTAGGACAGAAGCATTGCTATCCAATAACTGCATCAAGTGACTCACAACATGAATGTTATCTAGCTCATCAGGTAATCAACTAGCTTCAGGAAGTTGTCTGACCTTCCTCTCAAAAGTCAACATGGTTTCCTCAGCCTAAAATCTTTAACAATCTAAGGTGTTTACTGCCCTTCTAAAATTTTTTATGTCCCAAAGTTCAAAAGCTATTCTAGACTAAAATGTAAAAGGAAGAAAAATCTTTTATTGGCCACAGGAAGCATAGTTTTTATAACGGAGAGTGCCTCAGAAGCATCTAAAACAATTACAGAAACTGTTCAGGGAAAAGCATTTCATGTCAACCACAGAAACTTTTCAATATAGATAGATATAGATAGACAGATATGTTCAGTTTATTTTACAGAAAGCTCAATAATTTACAATTTTTTACAGAAAGCAACATAAGCCTTTCAAGGGTATATGTTATGCAGCAATAATCCATGCTGAGTGCCATAGATGGCTGACAATGCAAGGCAGGGAATTAGCCCAACACAATTTACACCCTATTGTGAACTTCTGCTTAATTTAGCAGCAAGAACTCAGCTTCCCCTGTGTATTTCTATAATCATTTAACAACAGAAGCTTAATTCCAGAGATTTTCCTTCAAAATAAACCTGATCAAATCCTTACTGTGACAACAGATGGTGATAGAGCAGATGTAACACTGGACCTGAAACTTCAGTAACTGTCAGTCAAGAGCTGCAGGATGGCTACTCTGAGGTAGCACACGAACAGAATATTGGAAAATAATTAATTCAACAGTCATGAAAAATTAGGAAGGAAAAAAAAGAAAAAAGAAAACAAAATACATTAAGGAGAGGGAACAAAAACACTGCTCTTAATATACTTCTAGAACAGACTTGATCTCCTTTGAAGACATGTCATATTTCAGAAGAACTCTCTGTTTAATCACTGCATTTAAAAAATACCAATACAGCAGTAATGGAGGCTATTACTCTGCAACTAGTAACAAAAAAAGAAAGGTATGTGTTGTATTTCATACAGGTGTTGATCAGTAGAACAGATGTTGTCCTATCAGTCCTATCAGTTCACCTGAACAATAGAATTCACCTTTTCAGATGCAATAGAGATGCAACACTTCTGCATTAAAGAACACTGGCTTGATTGACAGGCAAGACAGTCACCATGACATTTGTGTGTACTCACCTTTATATAGAGGGTATAAGTTAGGCTTTATTAAATAAACTCACTGAGTCAAACTTTTAGAATTGACTTTAAATGAGATTGTTCTAAACTGTAAAACTGGACAACACCCTATTAAAGCAGAATATGAGGTGATATTACATAGCTGATCTGGTACAGCTGTGAATAGTTGTTTTTATTAAAGTATATAAGAAGTAAGGGAAAATGGGCATAACCATGTATATATGTGAATGCCATCAGATGTATCCTATCACCCCTATCCTTGGCCATCAAGAATGTAAAATATCTGCAAAACAACAGGGTTTGTGACTGCGGAATATGACATGCACAAAGAGACCCCAGTTTCTGGCCTTAGCGTGGCATCAGTTCATTATGCCACGATCTTGTTTTAAAACTGAGTTAAACACAGTTAAACACTCCTTCTCATTCCCACATGATTCTCGTTATAAACTGCCAATTTTGAATAGACCAGCTACCATTTTTTTTCCATAAAAGCATGCTTTTCCCATAAAAGCAGGAAAATTCTAGAGGGACACATTATCCTTTAAATCTAAAATTATTTATTGAAAATTTCTTATCTTCTGTAGATACAAATATTTCAAAAATTCTCATGCTGCCTGTGGAAAGAATAGAAATAGTGTTCAACTAAAGGGATTATAGCATTCTTCCCCATTATACTTTTTTTGTGAATTCAGCACATGAAAAGTGGAGGGTCATAGCCTTTGAATTCATCCTAATAGAGATGAGACATACAACACAGGGAAAAAAAAGTTTTAAATACATGTTATGATATTTTTATCTGTTTCATGTGAAACCTTGAGATTTAACTGTTGCCCATGTAGCAGAGAAGCAAATGTCTATTTATTACATTTGTGAACACGTATGTGAACATAGCCATAATCTATGAAATGAAAAATCAACTCCCCACATTTGCCAGGTGCTGTATCTGCTTTGTATCACTGACTTGTTGGGTGAAACAAGTTAAAATTGGAATCAGAAAGTTATGACTTTCCCAGCTGCAATTTATCAACATTTCACAAACTTGTTCACACAGGGGCAGGAAGAGGTGAACTGCAGGCCAGACTAAGATTTAGATCTAAACCTTGAATTGCACTATGTGCCTAAGCCAGATGCAGCCAATTCATCCTCCTGTTATGGCAATCAGCAAAAGCCAAATCCCAATGAATCCCAAATAGCAAATGAGAGTTATTATGCGTAGTAAAATCTCTGGTAGCTGGAGGCTACATTTGGTTTCTCATCCTGTAAAAGGATCAGAAGGCTTTATAAGAAGGACTATCTAATGCTGATTTCTCTAGATGCTATCAGGTCAATTTTCAGCTGAGATCAGCACATTTGCAAACTCATGGTGGAAAACGAAAAGATTAGGGATTGAAAAGGAATGGGCAGTGCTTGTCCTCATTACACCACCACAGTTTACTGATGTAGGGTGCTTTTTCCTGTCATTTGGAAATTGTTAGCAAGGAGTCAATGCCACCTTTCAGAACTCACCTGCCTAATGATGGCTCCCACAGGAGCTGACATTTGCTGTAATCAGTGTAACAGCTGAAGAGAGGTGAGGAGTTCTGAGAAGAGGAAACATGCCCATGTTTGCACTCCCATCTTGGCTGATCAAACAGAGAAGCCTCTAGCTGAAGCCTTGAAATATTCCATTCTTTGTGCCCCTCTGCTATGAGGTCTATAAAATTTTTTCTCTGAATTTATGGAAATTTTGTCTATGACACCATATTTTTTTTAGTGCACATTTGAAATATGCAGTATATTTTCAGTACAAAATGATTTAATTTTTTTTTCTCAACTACTTGCTATTATACTCTAAAATGTTACTATTACAGCCCATGCATACAGTACCAATATAAAAAACACAACCAATTTTCTATTTTTTACCATTTTAAGTGTTCTTTCCATCACTGTCAACTCAGAGAGGGGGAACGTTATTTCCCTCTTGTCCCACAGTCTTCTTCAAAAATACTTTTTTTGTCTGTGTGGTCCTCTTCCAGTATTTTTTGCATCATCTTTCCACCACTACTAAATGTACTACCACCATTCTGAGAATTTCTCGCTTCATGCTCTCCAAGTAATTACCACCTTCTTATCAATACCCATCACCTTTGATATTTTGATTTTAATTAATATATCTTATCTTTCTAATGATTTTCCAGACAAACCTACTTTTACTATTACTGCATTAAAGGACAGCTGGCACATTATGTGCAGTCAACAAGTCTTCTCTAGTTACTTTTTCTTTCATCTTTTTTACATACTGCAACACTGAGATGTTTGGATAACACTATTGGAGTTACAGCACACCTATGCAGGTACATTTGTTTCCTCATTCTATTGCTAATGGCTCTGTCTGTGCCTCTCTTGTCTTCTCCATATCAAGAATATTTTCATGAAGGAATCATGAAGGACTCTAGTATGACAACTGCCTTCCCTCTTAACATAATTAACTAAAATCACATATAGACATATAAAAATTCTAAGAGAAAATAATCTTCAATCACTCTGCTTGTGCTCATTAAAAAACCCATGGGTATTTGTTAAGTGAAATTAAATACTTTTTTTTAGCATAATAGGATTAAGACAGCTTTCAAGTTCATGATGTGCTTGCAGAGAGAAGTTAAAACTAGCTGTTCAGCTTCTTAGACAAAAATGTATTTTATTAAAAAAAATCAAGATGACAAGAGTATTCAAGATGGTAATTTAATTTTTTAAATTATAAATGATATGTTGATATAACAAGTAAAAAGTTCCTTCCCGGCACACCACGTTAATATTTGCTGTACACGAAGACAGAAATTAACCTTACATCTGTGCAGCCTTTTCTGACTTTACTCAAAAATATTATTTAACTATTTAACTTAAATTAGGTGATAGTTCCTAACTTCTTCTATGATAAAAAACTGCAACCCTCTTTACATAAAGTAACCCAAAAGGGAATCTGGTTTTGGATTTAATGTTCCCTAAAATTTCAGACATCTGCAGATCAGTAAACCTTTTTCTTCTCCAGTGTGTGATGGGCAGCGAGACCTTGGCAGTCTCGCTGCCAATCAAATCAGCCTCTCTTTCCAGTTTGACCTTTTGGCTGAGTTTCTTGAAGTGCTCCACAGCAACTCCTTTGGAATATAATGTTTGGTGCTGATGTAGATGAATGCATCATAATTGCAGGCTGTCCTAATAGACAGCATGGCCAAAAAATTCAAGCCAAGAAAGACATTTTTGCTTTCCACTGGAATTCTAATGAAGAATAAAATGCCTTGTTGGTCCCATGTGCCAAGGGTTCCAAAACAGCAGAGATCCCTGAATTCTATGTTAGACTGATGGGACATTATAACTGTTGTTTATATTTTTGTTGTCTTTATTTTTTACAGTAATAAAAGCAAAGAGACAAGTTCAGGGTAAATCATAACAGTGAAAATGGAGCTACTTAATTGCTTTTTGTTCACTAGGCAGTATCTTCTCCCTTCTTTTGAGACAGGAGCATATCTTTGCACTGCCTGCATTTGATGTTATATAGACTATTCTGAAAATGCCCAAATGCAAGTGTTAACTCCATTATTTGCAGCTTCATTTATACCCATATAGTTGTTCTTACTGTTAATATTAGTAGTATTATATTATTGTTTGTTCTTACTGTTAATATTAGTAGTATTATATAATTGTTATTGTCACTAATTTGTTAAATTTGTGGATCTTCTCATGAAAAAAAACAGAAAACAAAATAAAGGTATCTTCCTCCTTTGTGAGTTACACTTTGCACAATTCCACATAAATAAAGTTGGACCAGAGATAGGGAACTGAGAAATATGTTGACTAACTGAAGATGTGGTGTAAGGGAGACGAAAGCACTTTTCTTTCTCAAATCTGTCCTCTTGAAGGCAAATTTACAGCTCAACCCTATACATATTTCTCTCCTTCTACAAGGAAGTAGTTTTTTTCCTTCGTATGAATCAGGTTCCTCTGTTTCCCCTTATCAAATATTTCTTAAAAGGAAATTGTCTTAATATAATAGTTGTCATACACACAACACATACATACTTAATTGACTTTACAGTGTACTGAGCTTTACCCTGATAACTTTTATTCATACTTTGTTTACAACTTTTTCTAAAAGACATCCTAACCCTTTTGAGGACGTGTGGCTGCTGCCCATTCTTACTAGGATCTCTGGCAACTAGAAACTGCCTGTAGGTTTCTGTCTTTGAAAGAAATTGTGGGAAGAACAGATTTTTCAAGAAGACCTATCCCTTCTGGACCCCATCACCTGATACAGAGATGTTGAGAATAGCAGCAATTGTGCTCATGATACATTTTACAAGAAAGCATCCCTATTCAAGGAATCCTACTTTCTATTTGAAAGACACTCCAGTTTCTTTCAGTAATGTGAGACTGCCAATGGATGAACTTGCAGACCATCAGATTCTGTTTATTCAAAATTCTGCTACTGGCCTGCTCCGTAATGTTGTGCAAATATTAATTTTTTTATGCCTTCTTTTGTCAGTAGGCAAAAAAAAACCCCAAAACACCAAAAAACCATACATTTTTAGAATTTTGGAACATTGATGTATTCAGGCTAATTCTGTAAAGGATAATGATAAAATTCCCCTTTCAGGGTAAAATTGGAAAGACACAATCTGAAGAAAAGTATATATACCTGCATCAAATAGGTTAATTTGAAAAAATTAGGTGTGTTTGTACTTTCATGAAACACTCCAATTCCCTTTGAGTTGAGAAAGTAAAAAAACAAAGGTACTCTCTAATCTACTGAGAATTCTTCAGTTAGAATAATGAACAGCTACCACACAATTAAAGATAGTTCAAATGAGAATTAGAATTATAAATCAAAAAAACCCAAATGCTCTTTTTCTTACCTGTTGGTTTACGGGAAAATTCCTGTTGATTTTTTTAATCTATAAAAATGAAAAAAGGAATAGATTAATACTCAGTCACTAGAAGAAAAAACAAAACCAAAAAAAGCAACTGGCTTTTAGACACATGTATCAGACTCTCCCTTCCAAATGATGCTTGTAAAAAAGACAATAAAATTTCCTGCAGTAAAGGGACTGAAACCTTTGACAAGCTCATTTGAATAAAGGGATATTTCTGTGTTCACTTTGTGGTTCATTCTGCTGTTCAGAATACAGGAGGGGTGAGTATATGCAAAATTATTTCTTAATTCTAAAACACTAAGTCTTTTTTTTTCTTATTAGAAGCTATAAAATAAACTAGAATATTTAACTCTACATAAAATTACATAAGAGCAACTAACTGCCAACCGCCAAAGTCCCCAAACTTTAAGCAAGTTCCTTTCCTTAAGAAAATCTGGGCTGGAACAGATTTGGAAACATCCCTTACTCTACCCGTTTATCCTAGGCACAAAGCCAAGTATGCAAAATCACTTCTGATAATTGTTCAAGTAATTGTTCAAGTAATTTTTTGTTAAAACATTCAACAATACCCCTAGGTGAAAAGTAAAGAGAAAACCAGTCTGAGACACCTAATTCATGAGGAGTTCATGTTTAGCCCTGCAGTTCATGGACTCCATCTAAACAAACATTGCCTCTAACCATAAACATCTAAAAAAACAGCTTTCTGACACAGAAGTGTCCAATACAAAAAGAATTATGTGTAGAACATACCCATTCCTACCATTACTAGAACAAAAATGTTGTTTTTTAAGCATAAGCTCTGAAAGCTTTTGACAACCTGGTAAATCTAAAATGTGCATTCATGACAGATACTTAATACTTAGAATAAACCCACATTTAAATTAAAGACATTGTCAAATAGGTATCTACATAGAATGTATCTGAATGATCTGGAAACCACAGTATAACATTAAATGGCTTCAACCAACCTGCAGCATCTTTTTAGAAGAAAAGAAGAATCACCACTGAACTTCACTCACTCCAGTGTTTACAATGTTGTCCCTAAACAACTGTATGCAGAGATGTGAGTGGCACTGTGTTTGCTGACTTCAAAACCAGGCTGCACTGGCAAGCTCTTTGCATTCCTCATGCAAATACTGAGCAAGTCTGTCACTGACATCCCACAGTTTTGCTATCAAAGGATAATTCCCACTGTCAAAAACATGCTGCAAGCAATTTCAGTTGGTTTTCAAATTTATCCTGCATCAAAATTGTCAGAAGAGCATTTCTACCCTTCCTTCTTGCATGTGCATTAGCCTCAGCTTCCTCCTTTCTTCAATGCTAGGTAAGGGGAAGCATTAGAGGAGCTAGGAGATTCAATGGACAAAGAAATAGTGTAAAATTAATCCATACAAGATGCCAACTATCTTATATGATTTTTTAAAAGAAAAAGGAGATAAAACCCACATTTTTTGACAGAAGAAAATATTTGAAGACTTCTGGTATTTATTCCTAAATCAAGCATTAATTACTCCAGCATGATAAATCCCTGTTTGTGAGTAGAAACTATTAAGTCCTTGTCAAAACCATGCATTTTCATCTAATTTATGCAAATAGCCTGAAAATTTTAAATTACGAAAGAACAATGTTAAGAAAAAGAGATTTTATTTGCTGAACAAAATACTGAAAATATCTATTTAGTGGCAAGTCACAGTTACATATTAAATAATTTAGGACTGTTTATGTTTACTTCAAACACAGAGATTGCATTTTTTTTGACAGATACAAAGTGCATTAGGTGCATTGTGTACTTTGAATGTTCCTGTAAAATGTAAATACATACTTGAAATGTCATTTTCTCATTCAAAAATTTCCAGCTCATTTTTGTAAATTACGATCTAAGCACCTACATTACATGGTTGTTTTAACTGCTCTTATTTTGATTAATTAAAACAACTGTTTCTCTTTCAGGTAATATGGTCATTTCCTGAAATGCATTATTTAAATTCTTTTACAGTTTGAAAACTGCATTATAGTTGTTCAAGTCTACCTGAAAATAAAAATTGTTAAGTATGATTAGTTTTAGGAACACTTAAATGTTTATCATTCACGTGCATAAATATTGGACATCACAGACAAAAAAGTTCTACAATTGGGCAGCACTCTTATGCTCTTCCCAGCATGCTACAATGTGCATTGAGTAAAATTTGATTTACAGATCTATAATATTTTGTAATTAAAATCTAAAAGTAAACATTTTCCATACATGAAAAGAGAAAAAAAAATCTTGTTACTTTACGGGTTATCTGAAAGAGAAATGTTGCTTTGGTCTTCCATAACTTTACTGAACTCATTGTAATACCATGAGTTATTAAGCACAATCACAGCACAAAACACTATGTAACTGACGCAATTAAATGAAATTTGTTTTCATCCCAGGACAACAGTACAATGCACTGCAAATATACATGAATGTAATATTTTTAAATAAAACACACCAGCAGATATTACAGTAAAAAAAAAAAAAAGGCATTCTGAGAATATTCTTTAGAAAGATGTGTCTATACAGAGTAATTAAAAATCAGGAATGGCAAAAAAGGAGACACAAGAAGAAGCTAGAAAACAAACTCTTTTCTGAAGGCAAAGACAATGTAGGCTGATTTGAAGCTAGCAAGAACTACCTGCTTCTACTTCAAGCACAAAAAACAGGTGCTGAGGGATGATATTCTATTCTGGTTCAATTTCTATGAATGCAAATTAGGAAAAAAAATTCTAAGAACACCATAGAAAAAGAAATTTGGGATCTGATGACCACTTCAAGGTGGAAGGAGGAAGAAGGAGTCAAAAAGTAGGTCTCTGCAGTATCTTGCATCTGACAAGCAAATAGGCAAGTGGTGATGATACGAGACCAATAATGGGATCATAGAATCATAGAATGATTTAGGTTGGAAGGAACATTAAAGATTGTCTAGTTTCAACCCCCTTACCATGATCAGGGACACCTTTCACTAGACCAGGTTGTTCAGAGCTCCATCCAGAGCTCTGGCTTTGAACACTTTCAGGGATGGGAAGAATATATTTTTGTGAAAGCTATCAAGGAAGATTGGTTCAAAGCAGAACTGATTGCTAATGGTACAAATACACTTGACTAGATACATTCCAAAAGTTCATCTGGCAGTATGTTTGGACATCATAGACATGAAGAATACTGGGCAGGGAGATGATATGAAGTGCAACATAATAAAAAATGGCCCATGGCCAAAATCAGTCATTTTTGTGCACAAGATGTTGCAACCACAGATTGATACTTTCACAGTGATGGCTGTGCCTGGTCTGTAGAGGAAACAAACAAGAACATGGAATGGAGCACTTCTCAGCAGGAACAATGAGCAGACTTTGGCTTCAGGTGTGCAAATGATTGCAAATGTTTGGGACTTTTAAAATTTATTTATTTAAAAGTCTTCATGACAGAGAAGCAGTAATTCAGAAGAATACTCTTCTATACTATTTTTTGCATGAATTATAACCTATTATTGTTGCTCTCTGCTGAAATACAGCTGATTAAGCTCATAGAAGCTGGGTTTTAAACTTTCACATTCAGTTAAAGCTGAATTGTTGACTCCTCTGAGAGATACAATTTCAGACCTTCTTTGAGCAAATAGCACATCAATAACTATTTTCAGTTTCCATATGAAGATTTTAAAGTTTAATTTGAAAACTACTATTTATTAGGGGTTTGTTTGACCTTTCTTGCCTATTTATATTAATGAAATTTGCTATTCCAATTTAGTCACTGGATCCCCATGAGATGATGAGGAAATGTATCTTTCAATGAGCACTAAGGACTCTTAAGAGTAGTAAGATCAAGAGATTCCAGGTTTCTCCAATCCTTAAAAATTTAAATGGAAGCAATCAGATGCTTGAAAACTCTATGTATACCACACCTGCTTTGGTCCTATTTAATGACAAACTGTATTGTAAATGAGACTCAAAGTTGTAAAGGCATAATAGGAAAGATGATTAATATACAGTGTAAGACTCAGGTAACACATCTGGTCCTCTGCAAGAAACAATAACAGAGTAGGTGTTAGGACAGAGATCCTGACAGAGACCATTCTCTTGGAGTACCTAGGGGAACAGCCAAGACAGAAGGGCAACAGATTAAACAAGTGGGCACCAGCTCCTGCTCAGTATTTTGCTGATTTAGGCAGTAAATAAGATTCTCCCACACTTTCACATATGACTTGATCTCTTATTTTCTTGCAGTCTGTAGATATCATGTAACTTTGCAGGTCACAGTAATTTTCCAATTAAAAAAGAACCCTTTATTTTTTTAATTTATGCTAGCCATATATATGGATTTCCCTAAACAATTTAGACTCTGTAACATTCTCCATCAATTGTTTGCATTACACAACTGCTGATTTACATTCATTAACAGGTAATTAAAATATAGTAGCTTGAGAAAAATGTAAATTCATTAGTTAGTTCTTCATCTCATGCATTGAGATGAAGACAAGCAACAATATATTTTGTGCCATTGGGATGTTAAGTGATTCCAAAGAGGCAGCAAGATCACTACAATTCAGAAGAAAACATGAGTCCATGCTGTGATAATCTTAGATTAATGAATGAGTAAGAAAGAGTGCATAAAACTTGAAATTAGTAGTTGGCTAGTCTTACTTTCTGTCCTTGCTAGGCTTTTTTTTTGCTCAGTGGGATAGGTAAATTGTGGTAAGATTGTGAAATTTTGTTATCCAAAAGTATATGTACATTGAAAGAATCAGAGAAGATTTGAAAGAAGCATGCAAAAGCCCATATAAAATACATAATATATTGGTGAATGCACTCAAATATGTGTATAATTGCCTACAGACTGAATATAGCAATTCTTGATGCTGGTTTTACAAGCTGCAGTAGATTTTAGAGTTCACACTAAAAATCCTTATAAGAGAAGTTATGCAAAATGTTCAGTCAATATGTTCTGGAAAATATGGGAACATAGAAGTATTTAATGCAACATTCACATCTGCTTCTTGACCTACCAGTGACGGCATCATTCTCTTGTGATTGTTGTGTTGTGTTGTGTGTTGATCACATTTTACCATCTGAATGGTTCAAAGGATAAAAGATTGGGATTACTTCCATAATTTCTAGCATTTTCATGTCCTAGTTGGATTTTTCTCAAGACTAGAAACACTGGATTTCAAATACACTCAGCCTGAAGGAACTCAGCATCAACTTCCTCGAAGGAAGAAAGGCAAAAACTCCAGAATATATGAACAGTTACATAGAGGAGAGGCTTGATTCAACACTGAATAATGCATAAGCACAAGCATGACCTCTGCTTTCGAGTCTGTTCCTATAGATACCTGCAGGCTGAGTCATCCTCACTATGGTTCCTAGATGAGAACAAAAGTGAGAACCAAGATGGTATGTTTCAGCTTATATAATCAAGGTTATAAAATCTCTCTTGGGAGACAAAAAAATTACAAAACGAGATCAAATATTTGTCAAGTTTATAGACAATGAGGACACAATAGACATAATCCAGGAAGCCCCTAATCAGCTGTCTGAAGAAGTCCTAAAGTAGCAGATGGCTGGAAAGAGAAAGGGAAATATAATTATTCTTTTGTTATCACCAGACACAGGAATAGATGGATCTTTATTCTGGTACAGTACAACAGTGCTCATGGATCATCTTCATCCATATAGAAACTAAAAGGCTTCATTTTAATCCTATATAGAAGGAGAGGAAGAGAGGCCTGAGATAGTCATGAGGTCTCATTTAGAAAGCAGAACTCTACAAGCTTCCTTTTAAATTCTACTGACTGCCTTTGTATTAGCCAGTTGCACAAAATATGCAGAGGGCTTCCATGTTTTGATGAGTTCCAATAGATGCCGGTATTTGATAAATATTTTTGGGACAACAAAATATGGCTAGTAAAACTCAGGAATGCACCCCCAAAACCAGAAGTAGATGTATACAAATCATTCCTAAGAGAGGTGTTGAACTTTTGAAAGAAAATATTTGTATATTGAGAGTTATTATCAATTTCGGACATGTAAAAGCACTATCAAAGAACAAATGGCCATCTGAAATGTGACCAAAAACCTGCATACTATCAAACCTTTCCTTTTTCACTCAAAGGGATTCAGTGATACACCGAACACTACAAGCACAGCAGTAATGGATGGATATTAGAAAGAAATATCAGATTTGTGCCTATTAAAGGAAAGTATAGTGGGAGCTTAAGGACAAAAGCACAAAACCTACTCTTCAAACATCTGTGATGTTCCAATAATAGGAATGCAATTAATTTTACTCAAATTAAAAAAAAAAAAGTATTGTGGGTTTTTTTTTTACTTAACAGATGAATGGCTTCACTTAATGCTGCAATATTTAACAGCCATTCCTAAAACTGGATGTTACCTCAATGACAATATTGCTATTGTGCCTCTTTAAAGAAGATACATATGTTACAGACACAGTTTTATAACAGTGAATCACCATAAATAAAATACTAACAGCAACATGCATATTATTAGGGACACTGAAAACAAATTAAATCCAGTGCCTGAAGAAGCTATTATGGTCCCATCTGAAAGAAACATATGTCTCTGTAGTGAAGATGCATTAGAAGGACTGTGAACAATAAAAATTGAAAAGATATGAAAAAAACCTGACCCAGAAGGAGACCAGAAGGGATCATTGCTTCAGATAATGAAATGCAACTGGATAATTGTGGCTTATATCATAATAGCGGTTGCTCACAGGAGTATGATTACCGCTGTATCAATCACACTAAGAGTAAAAAAAGCTGGTGTTACTTATTACTGCAGCCATGTCATTTTTCCAGCAGAAACCAGACTATTAAACTGTTAAAAATTGATCTATATGTCTCTCCTGGTTTAAAATACCAGATTTCATTACCTCTCCATTTTCCAAGGCAATTAAATAATATAGGTAAGTCCAACTTCAATTTCACTTTTCACTTACAATTTCATTACGACATAACATTTAGACAATATAATACCTAGTATATAGTATTTACTTTCAGAATTTTTCACAGAATGACAAAGGAACAGGGGAAAAACCTTAATTTAATATTTCTGAATGCAAGCTGCAAGCACTGATATGAGTTTGTTCATTCTATGATAATACAAAAGAACAGAAACATATGGCTGAAACCCATTTGCACAGTCCTGCCATGATGAATCTCTTAATGCCTCATAAGTCAATCTATTAGCAAATACAGCTCTACTTAGCATTGGAAGCGTTCCTTATATTGAACCAGACTCGTTCCAGTTGCAGTTTAATCCTGTTGCTTCTCATGTAATCCATCACAGAACCAAAGAAGAAACTGCTTGCCCTTTGTGCAGTTTTTCTTAAGTTGAAACATTATTCCTTTCTTCAGGTAAAGCCAGTTCCATTTCAGTTCCATTTCAAGTTCATGCTACAGTCAAAGAAGCCAGAGCCTACTTTGGTGATGCTACTTCTGCGTATGAGCACTGTAGGACACACATTTCTCCTGAATGACCAGGAGGACTGACTAGCACATTACAACAGCTCTGACCCCCTCAGCCTTCCTTCAGGAGTCTCACAGCCACTTTTTATCTGCTTAGAGTGACACTGAAATCAGTCATGCCTGCATGAATGAGCAGTCCTAGCTAATTGTCATTTGACTAGATGGCTTTGGCAATATCCCTCAGATTTAAGCTCCTGGGAGACGCAAGACTCCCCACAATATTAGGTCCAGACACTAGACTGAAGATTTCATCACACACAGGAGTGAGACACTCATGACCAACCAATACATCTCTTCCTCACAGGAACAATGATCCTTAATCGCACAGCTTTTCCAGCCTGCCAGGCTTTCATTTTATTTTCAATCCACTCTGTCATTAGGCTTGAAACTTCAGCTCCTGTGGGCAACACTATAATGCATCACTGCCTGAGAAGGGATTATTTTCCTATGAAGAAGACCTGTGAGTTGAAGTATCTTGTTAGCTAGGTTTTTCTCATTCACAGTATGTGCTATTGTAGATCTTCCTGGCTTGTTACCAATCACCTTCTCCACACCCCCATTCCAGATTTCACTCTCTCTGACAGCTTTCTCATGTAATTTCTCTACCTACTTCTTATGAGATTTCACCAGCATATATCTTACAGCTGAGGCATCTTCTTCCCTCAGCCTTCTTTGGGAAGGGAACTTCAAACCATAACTCCTACAAATTCAGTTTAAGATTTGGATTTAGACACCTATAGTTTCAGTTCCCATCTATAGTTTCTGCTTTAACTGTTAACAAGTATTTGAAGAAAAATACCTCACAACACAACTTACATTTTTGTCATATAGGTTTGCTCTGTATACAATATATTTGCTCAGGCTCATTACTTTCCTTGTAGTCCTTCCCCATAAGAGTCCTATCCACAGCTTTTGAGCCTCTTCTTTACTGAGTCAAATGGCTCCTTGCCTTTTAGGTCCCTCTTTCCAGCCTGGTCTTTTCATTCTGACTAGACTGAAATAGAATAAAGCAGCTTGTTGAAGACTGCAGCTAAAGCTGTTGTGTTCCTCTGCCCTCAGCCTATAGGCAGTCTACTGACCTTGCCCATGAGGAGTTCACAGTTTGCCAAGTTTGTGTTGGTTCAGGACACCTCACTTTGGTACAGATAATAACATTTGTAGTTCACACTCTAGCATTTCATATGACAAAAGAGGTAGCAAAATAACAAAAGAAATGAGGAATTTTATACAGTCACATCATACACAATTATATATAACGTGAGACAATTAACGCTCTTGGCAGAACCTAATAGAAATGTAGCCAGTGATTTTTGAAATACATTTAATACTTACACCACAGTATACCAGTCTAAATTAATTCCTGCTGGCAAAATTCATTAAATTGGCCAGTTGCCAGTGGCATAGACAAATACCTTTACCAGAGGCAACAAACTAAAGAGGCTTTCTGTAGTCTTTACAGATATTGTATCTTCCACCACTCCATAATCAACCCATACATTTACTTTAGTTTGAGTGGATTAAAAATAAAATTACAGAAACACCTTGTCTTTGTTGTATTGTGTCACATTTCACTTCTTCTGTCTAGAAGAATTACACAATTCTATTCTCTTGAAGCTCTCAGAAATAACAGCAATATTTATGAGACAATTTGGCTGACAGCACCAGATAAACTGCTTGTAAGCTAAAAGAATCTCGTTATTATATTACTTAGATAATTTGCTTGACATAATATGAAATACCTGTTGAGAATTAGGTTTACATGATAATAAACTTGGTGTTAACACAATTGGTAAATTTTATATTACAAAAGAAAAACAAATTTCATATGTCACTGTAAGATAGGTACACACCCCTGAGTTTTTCAGTACCGGCTTCTGCTGGAAGCTCCCCATTCATCTGTATAACTGATCATTTTAAATTTCACTTGAAACACTACCAAATTGCTTTGTAGTGCTTGTATATTTAAAAGTCATGTCCTCATATTTTATACAATACACCCTGCCCCTCCTCCTCACACAGAACAGGCGTCACTCTACTCTGTATTCAGATTAATCACAGACTCACTCTAGCACTGTATTCAGTTATACCCTGAGCTGACTTTTAAGGAGAAACAACAAGCTGCTGAGCCATTAGCTTAAAAAATCTTGAATTTCATTCCCTTCTAAGGAATACAGTTCTCTGTATTGATCTCCAATTTTACCTCGTAACTGAGAATTCATTATAAAATAGTATGCAAAAATCTCTGCAAATATGTGTTTCCTCAAGTCTCTTCTGGTATTTCTGAAAAGGAATGCTCAAATACTGATCAATAGGGTCAAATACAAGTGTAACAAGCTGTATATCAGTGGGACCATGGATAAAAGGTAGGCCAAGGAGTGGAAGATGTCAAGGGAGAAAAAAGAGTAGGGTAAAAATTTTTGCACAAATGAATTAATTTTCAAGCTCAGACTCTTTTTTTTCCTTCTTCTTCTTTGAGAAGTGTGTTAAAGGACCATTTAATTTTAACAATATTGTTAAACTGACACTAATAATAGATGGCATATTTTTTTTTGCTTTGGATATAATCTTGTAATCCTTAAATAGGAAGAGGTATAATAGTTAGGATCAACGGGATTTTCTCCAACCTCTCATAAACTGCCAATTTATTGGCATTAAGAATGGCTAAGACAGGCACTGAGGATGTTACAAGCAAATTTATAGATGATTTTTTCTTTAGTGTGCATTTTGGACAGATTTCAGAACAGCGACTTCCTGTCTAATTGCATTTCAGCAGTAAGGGAGATTTTTTAGTCAAAAGTATAGATTTTTCCTCTAGTTCGAACATGATTTAGAAAGGGTTCAAACATGATAGAAGGGTCACAAAGACAATCCAAGGACTGGGAAGCCTGCCATATAAGGAAAGGCTAAAAGAACTATGTTTGTACAGCCTTGAAAAAGAAGGGTTAAGGTAGACCTTATTACATGTTCCAGTGTTTAAAAGGTGACTACAAAGAAGATGGAGACTCACTTTTTACAAAGAGTCACAGAGAAAAGACAGGGATAATGAGTACAAGATACTCCTGTGGAGATTCTGATTAAACACAAGAGGAAAAGTTTTGACAACGAGAACAATCAGTCACTGGAATAACCTCCCCAGGGAAGCAGTGGATTCCCCAGCTTTGGATACTTTTAAGATTCACCTGAATGTGGTTCTGGGCATCTTGTCTAGACTGTGTCTTTGCCAAGTAAGACGGGATCAGATGATCTTCAAAGTCCCCTTCCAACCTGGGGTTCTAAGATTCTATAATGTCATAAGCTTATAAATACAAATAGTGTCCCACATTTTCAAGGTAGCAACATGTGTAAATCTTTCTAAGTTTCAACATTAAAAACAATATCAAAGGAAGAATCATCCTAATGATGGCTAAATTACTGGAATCAATGAAAAAAATATTCCTTTTTTTCCCACAATGTCTTCTCTAATTACTTTAGTGAAGTTCTAGTTATCTATTATGGACATCTTTCCTGAAAGAAAAAGGCATGCACACACTTGCTGAGAAAATCACTCCAGCACTACAGTTAAAAGGAAAATCAGGAAACAAATTATTCAACAAAGGTATAATGATGAAGACAATGGCAAAAGTAGAAGAACACAAAAGCTATAATTTACAATGGAAATGCATATGTCAAGCTGTAACAAAAACAGATGCTGCGCAATAAGTAAAATTGGATGTGGTTACATTATTATATATTGCCACAATGAGAGAATTAACTGCATAAACTTGACATTAATATAAAAACACTTATAATAGTAATATATATAAAAATGGCGCATTATTATAAGAAATTAGAACTGAACAAAGAAACTAAATATCTGAATAATATCGTGCCTATTCATAAAGCACAGACTGTTGTGAGAGCATAAGCTCAAAGCCCAAGGAGAAGAAAATCCCAAAGATGAATGAAGGCAGCAATTCCATCAAATATAGAATTACTCTTTCACTATGAGTACTAACTATTCTTAGCAGTAGGTGGATGTTAACACACACATTACGATTTGCAAAGATTTAGTTTCAAGCTGATCACAACTGAAAAAAACCAGTAATGAAATAAAGTTCTAGGAAGACAGTTTTTACCCTGAAACCATATGCACTGGTTGTTCTGTGCCACACAAAATTTATAACTTCTATTTTACTGCTATTTATTTCATCTAGAAACTTCCTGTACTTAGCAAATGCACTTAGAACAGAAGCTCAATCTCTTGTAGGTTTTAAGTAATGTAATGAGGATGTATTTGGAATGCACATTCCTAAAATGCTGCTCACTAATGTATACCTAGTACCCTCTCTGGTTTCTAAGATGATCTGACTTTATTCAAGATTGTGTCACACTTATCAGTGGTGACAATTACCTCTTTATAATTGACCTTTTGAGTAAATTTGGATCAAAAAGAGCATTCAATACCTTTTCTTTCTTGTCACTGTCTGCCAATAATTTTCTTTTCAATATGGAGTCAATCAACCCTTTTCTTGTCCTCTCTGTTATCAATAGTATGTGTCAAAACTATTTTCACTCTTACTGCTTGCCAGCTGAGATCTCATCTTGTCCTACCACGTTTCTGGTTCTAGGTAGACAAGGGATACTTCCCAAGCCCACTTAGTTACAAATTCTACTGTGCTACTTATTTCCTTCGTTTTGGGATACAGAAGAGTTCTTCATTTAGCCATGCCCCTTCTTTCACTTCCTTTTCTTTCCAGTGGACTAGTAGAGCATGCAACTTACAGAAAATATGGTTATCTATTTGTTTTTGATTATAAAAGTATTCATATATGGAAATGTAAAAAGTTATTTAGCACTGGTAACACTGTATTGGTAGACTCCCTTGTGCTCTACAGGAAATACTACTGAAATAACAGGAATAAACACAGTGACAGAGACAAAGAATACCAAGAGCTACTAAGAAGCTGATGAAAGACTGATAAAAAGATTGGCACCATTGAAAATAATCCCTTTAATAATATGAACTTTTCTAATCTTCTAATGCTTGGGATAGAAGATGCCAACATGCAAAAAAAAAAAAAGTACTATCACTTTTTAAGCCGAAAGGGTAACATTTCTGGAGATAAAGGGCTGTCTATTCAAATCTAAAGGAAAAAAGAGCATGCCTCAGAGTTGTCATTTGACAACATAAAACCACCGTGGCCATTGAAGCTACACAGACCAGTAATAAGGCAAGCTGGTTTATTTATTATTTGCTGATGACCTGGTCAAGATGCACACTGGCTCCTAAGTCACCCCACTGTAAAGATACACCCACTGTATTATAACCAGGACAGAGTAGGAAGTTTCCATGAGTCTGTTTCTAGGGTTTTAAAAAATGTAAGCATAAAACACATAAGATGTGATTTGTTTTGGTTTAGTCTATGAACTTACAAAGGTAAAGCGAAGTGGGTTTTGGATCAGAAAACTAAATAGAGGTCAGAGAGCTATAATTGCTTTAAGCTAGGTTTGGCATACAATCTATCCAGCTATGTAAATGGAAAATTAATTTACTGGTAGAGCCATCTGCAAGCCTAGATGTTCTAGAGAGTTCTAGTTGCTATTTGAACAACAGGGACTACCCTTTTTTAAATTCAAATTTCATACTCTGCTTTCCTGACTGCTGCTTATTATATTTTTGAGATGAAAATGCTGTTTATGGTTACTGTTTGGTAAATGAATGAGCTAATAGCCATACAGCTGCAGCAAGAGTAGCTAGCTTAATTAAGGTGCAGACATACATTGCTAAATAGTCTGGAGAGGTATACTGACTATCTCGTTAAGCACATAACTTTAAAAATAATGTTTAAAACAGCTTGTCAACAGCCTCTTAGGATTTGGCTTGCTATAATATTTTAAAATATAGTTTATGTTTATACAGCAATATAAAGATCCATTTATGTTAATCTGGTGCAAAAGGAAATAATTCTGATATCAAACATGCATACACACTGTGACTTTTCAATTATTTAAAGAGCAACGGAAAAAGAATGTTAGCTCCACAACTCTATAGGGGTTATGTCAGCCTAAGGACATATTTATGATGTAAAAAAAGGAAACCCTTTAAAATTAATATTGCTACAGTTACAAAATGAGAAAAACATTTAAATGGAATGCACATACTATTTAAACATGAGTTTGAGGAGCCACCTGTGTTTTTCTGCCTGGCATAGAACAAAATAATGGATAAAAATAATACATTCACTCCCTGTAACATCTCCATCATAAAAAAATATGTACAGGTGAAAGCCCAAATATTGATGTAGTCATTGGTCATTTGTACTTAATTTAATAATATAAAGCAAAGGCCCTTTAAGATTTGTTTCATATTTGCATTTCTCCTCTTGCAATAAAAAACTCCATGAATTTCTTTTCAGACATCTAGAGTATCTCAGGAAAACTCATTTCAACACCTCAGAACACTTAACGGAAGTGACTAATAATAATTAATACATTAATTGGCACCTGAACAGTAGAACAGGTAGACACCTGTCAGGTCTTCTTGTCTCTTTGGCAGAACCTTTCTTTGTGAATGGTCCTGATTAAAATGATATTCACAATTCTGTGGACATTTACCAACAAAATCCACCTTACTAAAGGTTTTTAAGGATTAAACTTTATATTTCTTATTTTCCTTCTAGAGACAGTTTAGGTTATTCAATCATTTTGATTCCACAATGTTTTGATTACCTCTCTCCTCCTACATGAATGGGAACCCTCAGTGTATCTTTTTCATAATGCATATATGTGAACAGGAATATTTTTTCCTTTCTGGACAAAATAGTAAATCAGAGCAATGGATGCTAGAAGTTCTAAATCTACACAGCTGCTGTAGGCTGGTATTCCAGTGAAGAAATATTAAACAAATATATGTTGAAAATTACCCAGTAAAACTTGTATTTTCCCTATGCAATAATAATGCCATAATAAGGTCATAATTTTCTCCAGGTACATCTGCACCTGGGAAAGGAAAACAGCACCCACAATGAATGGGAAAGCAAAGAGGAAAAGAAAAGCAACAAACATTTTTATTTACATACTTTATTCAGCAATGATTGAGTCCATTTCTCATGCAGACCAAAACATTTTGCATGAACCTGACTTCCCCAAAGCAATTTTTTTCACACAAATTATGCCACAAAAAGTCTCAGCACTCCAAAATGCTGCAGAACACTTCCTATGAGGTGAGAGCATCTCAAGAAGCATGGATTTTAATTTCTTCTCAAAACCTGAGACATTTTCATTAGTTTTTAAAACTTCTGGGAATTGCAAAGACAGAGGAAGGGAAAAAGGTAAAGAAGGCTTATCTGACTACAACATTCACAAATACAGAAAATCCCCAGCTCCTAAGTAAGAGATGTCTACGTGAGGTCTATTTTTGCTGATCTTTCTCTTTCATGGAAAACTTGGCTGCAGAAATTTATGTGGACTTTTCTCATCCTACTGGGTACATCCACGCAATGTGCCCAGCCTTTCAGTTTTGCCAACACAACCATTTGTGGGACTGCACCATTTATAAAATCAGGGAACTGAGCTGGGTTAAAAAACCTGCAGAAACTAAAGCTACACTGTAGGATAGGGAGTGAAGTGTCCAGTTTGGTCTCATATTTGCATTTCAGAGTACCATGGTAGGTAATACCCACCCAAGATATGGGAGACACAGTACTCAGGCTGCGGGAAAGAAGTATTTATCTGCTGCACTTAAGCAGTATTCCTGCTGGATGAATCCTACCAGACAGCATGAATAAGTCCCCTGTCTCCTGTCAACAGCATTGGCAAGAATTCTGCATGTGGCTCTATGGATTGCACAGAGAACAGCCTCTGGAAGGAGGAGCACAGCCTCAGCCTTGCACTGTCCCCGGACATCCTTTGGCCAGCAGTGAGGCAGATAGCATCACCCTGCAGGCTGAGTATCACGGAGAGCTCCTGTCTCTCATGTCAGGGTGACTCTAGCAACCTGTAGGCTATTATGCTAAAGTGCCCTCTTGCCATTTCCTATTAGAAGTGGGAGAGGTAAGTACTTAATTCAAGGAGATGGAATTACCCTCTGGAGATTCTGCATTCTTTATATAGTGAATGGGATAGAAGTAACTGCCTATGTTAGGAGGATGGGTTCACTTCCTTCATGTCTTGAAGACATTTTTTAATATCCCTTTATTACATAGGTGGAGATGATCTTGCTTTTCAGGGACAAACAGCTACCATTTCTGTGAGATTAGCTAAATTAGAAAGTAGTTATAAACAGAGAAGTCTAGTTCCTTGGCAATCAGATAGCAGAGAAGAAGAACTGCTGAAACTCCTTTGACAATGTTAAATCGAGTGAATTATGTGAGAAGGCCCAGGATGTTGGCACACTACAGGAAGTTTTTCATCCTTTTTATTACCTTACAAAATTGCTCTAGGAAATAAACACAGTGAAAACAATATTTTCTTCTAGGCAGGTAACAGATTTTTCCCTGGAGTAAACAGCCATAAGCTTGTGTGTTTGTTCACCTACAGACTTATAAATATTTTTGGAATTTGGACATATACTATTTTACTCTGGTTTTTTATTAGGATTCATCATCTGTACAAACAGGAAACTAATGAAACATGCAAATATACCACATCTGCATAGATTTGTTGTACATATTCAAATCTACCTGTGAAAAATGGGATCTATTATTTGAATGGACAGCATATAATGGGCACAAGAACATTTTTTACTGTTCTGTGTGGTTTCAATGCATCACACTGGAAGAGAACAAGAATATCTATCAGCAATTAGAAATATAAATAAGGTTTGCCTTCTGACTTTTAAAAAGTAGCCTTATGAATAAAATTGGAATTATCATGTTGACAAGCTAAATTGTGTATCTGCATTGACCTTACATCACCTTTCTGCTAATACAGCTAAAAGTAAGTGTAAGGATTAACACAAATCACATTCTTCCCCAGTTGCATTTTATGTTGTATTTTATGACACTGAACCATTAAGTAGTCACAGGTGAGATGGACAGGCATTCTTTAACTGCCTGTTTGCCTCCTTTCCAGCAGTATTTTATGATTTTTTCATTCTGTGTCTAAAAATCAGTGACTACCTTTCCTGTCAAAGGAGGTCTCATACAAAGGTAGAATTTAGGATTCTGTTATGTACTCTTTAGCACATAAAGTGCTCTCTTGAAAAACGACCCAAGCATAACTGGTAATTGCCTCATAAAAAAGCAAAACTGGGGAATAAGAATTACATGATTACATGCATGAAATATAAAAATGTATATTCATTTTAATATTGATCAAATATATATGATTAATAGCTTCTGAGACATTATTTCATATAGTAAAGGATTTCAGGCTTTATTTAAAAAGAGATGAAGCATCAAAAAGTTGTTTTATACAATTTTTATAGATTTAGGCCAAAAGCTGTATCAAGTGATTTTATAAATGTCGTAAAGAAAAATTTCCTTTGATTCACTGTACTACAGTTCCTGTTTGGTACAATTAGGCAAATGCCTTTTTATAGCCTGAAAATTTGTTAAAAATTTTGTAAACAGAAAAAGAGGAGAAAAGTAGAAATTTCTCATACACTCATTATAAACAGTTCAAAAAGGTAGCAATTCTCAAAGAAAATTAATAGTTTTTCAGTGCAGTAAGTCAGAGAGTACCATGCAGTGGGAAATGAGAATGAAACAAGGTGCTTCATTCTCAGTTTTTCAAGCCTGACTTCATGATCTCAATGATAGTCTGAAACAAGTTTTGGATGTAATTACCTCGTTCTCTGAAATAAACATACTGGTGAGAAAAACCAACAAAACACCCTGCAATCATGTTGGTGCCCACATAGGTGATCAGCACAACTATAATTTCAGACATTTCAGACCTTCCCCGCTGGTGTTTGCCACTTAACTACCCCAGGTATCTTTAGGAGATAAAAGACTCGTCGCAGAGTTTCATAATACCTTTTGCTAGCAGGGAAATGGCAAGTCACAAGTATTTGGGGCTCATTTCCTCTGCAGCTTAGTGATCATTTGTTGTTTCACCTATCGGGGTTTATTTGCTCTAACCTCTTAAACCTGTCCTGGAATGGATGGAATTCCTCTCTTCTACCCCACACCTCTGCCTCTCCTCTGACTCCATTCTGTTCCGCAGGCAAATATAAGCTGTGCGCTACTTGAATGCACTTGCTCTCTATGGCACTTTATGAAGCAAGACAACCAAATGGAGAAAGTGCTTTCAACACATTAGGCTGCTAATAATGTGTACCCTGAGGTGTTTTATAGCTTTTTGAGTGCATTTAAATTTCTTTTAATTCTTTTTACCTTTTCATTCTCTGGTTGTGGAAGAAAGGCAGAACTTTTGATGTAGCCACACCTTTTAAAAATATATTTTAAAAGCGAGTAAGAGGAAAGGGATGTCAAAACAAGTTAACATTACTGTAAATACAAACGATAATATTTGTGTTTGTTGTGGGATTTTTAAGATAGCAAAGAGAAGGAATACAAAAAGAAAGGTTATTATAGCCTTACCTCCCACTTCCCAGTTGCTATTTTATCAACAGCAGTTTGTGACTCAACAGCACTTTTAGCACATTCTCACAGAAAATAAACCAATTGTGGAATATTGAACATTTTACTGCATGACAAAAATTAGGTTACAATAGCTGGAAATCTCCAGCTGCTACTGAAAGGGCAGCTTGGCATTTTGGCATGAAAGGGCAACTTATAATGAGTCCTTTCTTTTTCCATGTGTTACCTCCCTGCAAACCCCCAGATGGCTTACCTGTATTCCCAGTTAGACTGCTCCTAATTCCTTTATTCTTGTCATCATTTTTTTTGCCACTTAAAATCAATCAAGAAGTGTTGTTTGGTTTTGGGCTTTTTCCCCTAAATGACAGGCTTCTTGTTACCTTCCACCAGGGTGGAATGTTGAGAGCAAGTGTGACATTCCTCCAAAGTGTCTTGTAACTAAACAGATCATAGTTTATATTATAAAGTGTTAACTTAAGCCTTCAATAATAAAAATAGAATGAGGGAAGAGAAAAGGTCTCAGACCTTCACATAAATCAGCAGAGAATAAAGAACATATTGAATATTGACATTTTGCTTTTATTTAAATACTATCACAAGACTAAAATTTAATCTGACTTCTTACAAAAGTGGATGAATCAAAGTGCACGGATTCTTTACTGAGTGAGAGCATCATATACAAAACTGCAAAAATATTCTCTCTGCAAGAATGTTGCTTTTTTTTTAAGATTTACATTAAACAGGTAAATTTAAAAGAAGGGCTTTTGATTGTATTGTCTCTAGGGACATTGCTTGTCTTAAATTTTATTTTAGAGTTCTATATAATAGTTATACAGATGTTAATATTTTTATCAGATATTACTGACCACTGCAAAAGTTGTGTACTTGTATAAAGCAAAACAGAAAAGATATTATTAAAAATAGCATGAATAGATGTAACATTTTGGAGAAGCACAGAAAGAAAATTTAATTTATTTTGATAACCTATCACAAGTACTTGAAGTCTACACTGTATATTCCAAAGCAAAACTGCAAGACTTCATGTCTCTTTGATGAGTGCTGTCACCATAATCAGAATGTGTCATAACAAATGCTCCAATTATGAAGACAGAAGTTTCTTGTTACAAATACTCCAGAAAGTTCTGGAATAAATATCCTTGAAGAAATATTTCTCAAAGAAATATTCTTTTCTTGTACTGTTTTCCTACCTGCCACATTGCTTTTTAGACTCAGGTACATCATAGAGAGGCAGATGAAACACACTGGAGAAATAGCAATACAGTTTGGCAAGACTTAAGTTTCTTTGCAGCTAAATCAGTACATCCAGGAGGAAATAAAATCACCCATAATTCTTTAAACAAGGTACAAATAAAAGGTTTGTAAAATAAGACACACCTCAAATTGCCAAAAACATAAGTAAATATCAGATAAGGCCATGTGTAATGCTTGATAAATGTGACATAGAAACAAATGTGTTTTTAGTTGTGCAGCTGATAATAGCCTACATTAAAAAAAAAATAAGTGAAGAAAAGTAGTGATCTAGATTATGTAATCCTGCCAATGCACTGACTACATTTATTTATGTAGATCTACATGCCTTAAGAGAATCATATATGGAGAAAAATGGCAGCAGTATGTTACAAGTGTATCAAGTTCTGCTTTTTAAATTTTCCTAGAGAGACCTCAGAATAAGTCCTGGAATGACTATACGTATAGTCTTCCCTTTACAGGGTTGAGAATGGAATGCAGAACAAAACCTCAAAGTGTCAGAACACTGTGAGCACCTGAATGGCTAATACATCTTTAAAAGGTGTTGAATGTGGATTTACTTAATAATGCCCAATTTATCTGAGTATTTGTGCCATGGGAAACGTGAATCATATATGTAAAAATATTCTATTAGTAATACTTGATAGACTTGCTATAATTCTTTCTTGTTTTGGCCTTCATTTTATAACACTTTCGATTTCTAAATTACTGACAGTATTTTAATTTTGCGCTACTACACAATATAACGTAAGAGGTTTGATACTAATGTTGGTATTTTTGGATTTCCTTCAAACATGCATAGCTGAGTAACCAAAAAAAGTTAAATATTATTGTGATACACAGAGCATAAATCTTCTAAGAGCGTATAATCCCTGAAAACTCCAAAATCACTAACATTAGAGCATTCTGATGGTTTGCCATTGCATTTTAACTAAAAAATTAAAATGAGAAATCTGTTCACTTCATGTGAGTGACATTGATTTATTCATGCAATATAACATTCCAGTATGTTCTTACTGGTGGTAGTACCCACCATAAAAAATTAAGCATATTCTACTAATTCCTTTCAATAACTTACTAATACTGAAAGAAGTCCTGTGATATTTTATTCTTCCTAGGAGTGGAACAGACTGAACTAGTCTAATTAGTTTTCTTCTCCTGTTTTGTATTCTTTGTCTCCTCTTGTACCTAGTGGTTTAAAGAATCCCTGTGCCCAAACTTCAACATTGTAAAGATAAGGTATTACCATTTTTTTTTCCCAGTGAAAGTGAAACAAATATATTTGTTCTCTTAGGAACCATTTCTTTCACTAGGCACTACTTTTTAAGCATAAGATTAAAGTTCAACTGAACTTTTAAACTTTGTTCAAAACAAAGGCTTTAGTTCTGGAAAACAAATCCATTGTGCCAATATTCAGTTTGTAGACCTCTTGATCCTACTGCTTTCATGCTATTGCTATGCTTCTACCATCAACTAACTATGTGGGCCTCATTACTTTCACAAATACCTTATTTTACCCAGAAAAATGCAACATAATGGGATGAAGTGAAGTTACTGTGAACTAAATCTTGTAAGATCTTGTGGGCATTCTCAAGATAATCTTAAAACTTTTTGCCACATCGTGCTTAGCAACTTTACCTCAGCTGCCTGTCATTCCTGTCTGATGAAGTTCATGTTGTTTCTTTGCTGTCAAGTGCTGGCTTCAAGGTAAGAAGCATAAATGTGTAACTGTTGCAGTGTCTCTCACAGAAATGATGGAAGAGGAAAAGCAAAAGAAATATTATTGCCCTCAGTAAAGAAAAATCTGCCACAGAGAAAGCAATGGGCAAGTGACAAATCCTGAGTTGGGGGGATAAATCCCCAAAGATTCTATGAAGCTATATCCTAGAAGTTGCTGACTCATACGTATTTTTTTAAATTATTCTTTTGTTACAAAGACCTAAAATGTCTGACTTTTACTGTACTAAAGCCATTTAAAAAATTGCCTTTAAGTTCCTTGACAATTGCAGAACATAAATTAGGGATGTATTGGCAACTGGTGGTTCTTTATAGAGTACATGATTTTGGATTATTTTCTTAGACTCTTCCAGAATGTAATTTCTTTAAAAGCTACATGACCTATTGGATATTGTCATCGTAAAATTCTTTAACAAGAGAGATGTTAAAGACAAGAAATCAGTATTGATTACCACCAAAATTAATATGATTTAAAAGTTCATGGAAAGGCAAATAGTTCATAGCTGAATCAGAACAACTGAATTGAAAATTCCTACTCAGAGCATTAGCAAGAAAAGAAGCAGCAGCTTGTTCCCTTTTTAATTGGCTTTGGCCAGCCATCCAAATTGGTAACAAAAAGATGCAGAACCTCATCAGTTCAGAGAGGAATTAGAGTTTCCAAGCCCAGGTTCAATTTAACATATTCAGATTTCAGCACATGAACTTCAGTATCAGGATTGCTTAGACTAAAACTTCAGGCTTAATATAACCCTTCTGGTTTTTGAGGCTATTGATAAAACTGGTGATTTTTTAACACAGATGCAATTCAAGTGACTCAAGCTGGAGAGGAATCCATCTTCAGAAATGAACGATCTTTATAGATTCATCACCTCATCAATTACAGTGTGATATTAAGTCACTTCCAACAGTGCATTTATATATTATGCATTTTGGTTGCATACCAGTATACAAGCCCATTCATGTTGTGTAATTTTAATGTATTTAATCCCATATGAGACAGGGCTTCTTGGGGGCCAAAGAAATTAAAATTAGCAGTATCACTCTCAGTATCCTTAAAACAGTGGAGGATACTTGTGCTAACCTCCTGAAGATGTAGAAAAAGAGTGCATACCTGAGGTCTCTCTTTTGATGAAAATCTGAAATGAAGTAAACTATATCAGTCAGCCTATGGATTTTTTAAATCTCTTCTTAATAGTCAGAATATAATTTTCTATATCTCTGCATTAAAATTTAAACTATCTTGTTGCATAATTATATGAGTTCTCTCTCGTACTATACAAAGATTGGTAGTCTGCAGGAAAAATGTGTCTGCTTGCAGACACCACCTTCCAGCCTCCATTCAGTTAGCAACACTGCCTTTCAAACATAGTGATGATGTCAAGGCATTTTGGTTTTGCTTCTACTCCTGCATTTCTGTTATCTTGCTCTTTTGTAGATATTGGCTATACTGCTGATCCTGCAATTCAGTCACATCACATTTGAGTCAGATGTGGACATATTAGATCATGAAAGAAGAGTTTTTGACATTATCCTTACAAAAATTTAATTGAATATAGGTTCAACAAGATATCTTGGAGGCAGCGACCCATATTTCACAACTATTAGATATATGTGGGAATATAGGACCTGTTTTTCAAATTTTTGGGGTTTGAATCATCAGATAACTTTTTTCAGCCAGTTTGCGTGTGACAAAGTAAAATAATTCAGATTTTCTGACTGAGACTGGTATGCTTTTGGTTTTTTGGGGTTTTTTTGTTATGTTTTCGTTTGGCTTTTTTTTTTTTTTTTGGTCACCAAAAATATCCTGGCATTTCTTTGGGAGATTTATTCAGAGAAACTTGCTTTGGCCCCTCAAAGACACCAGTGACAGGATTTATATATATCTCCTTAGGTAGCAAGTATGAACATACCACCCTAGGGTCCCATACCAGTCAAAGGAAAGACAGACATGTCCTGAGGGAATTGATTTCATTGTAAAATGGATGTCAACAGTAAATAATAAGATTCACTCTTTGGATATTCTGCTTTAAGACATCTAAAGTTAAGCAACAGAAATACCGCCAAAATCTACAGAGCCCAAACTTGATACAAGGGTAAAGGAAATGTTTTCAGAAACAATGGAGCTGTTATAGTCCTTTTTTTCTGCTTTCTTTCTGCTTCCTTCTTTTTAAAAAGGTAGATAGATGTGAGAAAGAGCAAGTAAGTTACTATTTCTATGAGCTACATGGTATTTAAATGAAACCTCTAGATAGAAATGAGAAGTTAATTGAAACTAAAAATCAGCAATTTATCCAAAGAACTAATAAATAAATTCCTTTACTGTCTTTGTTTCTTTGGCACTGGATGACACCGTAAGGGAGAATGACTGTGAGTAAATGCCTCTCTCAGAGGAAAAAATGCTAACATCAACAGTATGTGCATGTCAATAACCATCTTGTAAAGAAAGAAAATACAGGGACCTCTAACAACATCTAATCATTCGTCTGTGCAACAGTTTGGGTTTTTATGTATTCCTAATGTTTCTTATATTCACATATCACATATGCTGTCAAATAACTAATTCTTTCTGGCACCTGACAATTTAAAAGAAAAGTATATTACAGGAAAGAGAGTGTCATTATTTTCCATAAATTCATAAGAGCTATGAACAAATAGGACAGTCCTAAAAATAGACTCATGTATAATGCAACTCTCATGGCTACTTCACAGGATGTCTTTGGGATAAAGTAATTACAAAGATTGGCATAATAGTTGCATAATTGAGGCTATTTACCTTTTATAGAACATTGGATAAATTCTTTCTGTATTTTAAGGAAATTAGTGTAGAATGATGAACTGTACTCAGAAAAAAAAATCATGTAGTAACATTGCATTGCCAAAATTCAAGTTATGCTAAGTAACCATAATTATAGTCTCACCAGAGCTAAAGTGTTTAAAAACACCTGTAAAATTTAGGTGCCTCTGTCTGTTGTTACAAGCAAACAAATACACTGATTTAAACAGCAAGAACCATTAGTAGACTGAAGTAAAGATGGCAGGAGAAAAAAACCCAGAAGCCTCAATTGTCAGGATGCCTAGTGAGACAAGAAAGGTTCTACATAGCAACAACACTTTAAGGATGAATAAATAGCCATAAAGTTTTCTGGTACTGCATGGAAGCTTGCAGATGGCAGATGAATTCATGTCTGTCATGTTTTTATAATACAATGACTTCTACATATTGCTGCCAGATGGAACATAGTTTTGCATCTTGATTATAAATCTCCAAGAAATACAACTTCCTTCAATGTGTTCCCTATACTTGAAACAAAAGTAAATTCAGAGACAGGTTTGGGAAGCTAAAGCAGATTTAAGGAAATCTGAGTGAATATAAATTAAATACATAAGGGCTTCCTTGTTATAACTCTATTCAAAATAATGGAGTTCCCCATGTGTCCTCTATTTTTGAGGAAAACCAGGGAAGGTGTCATACGGATTTCTACACTGGGAGAATTACATGTTCATTTTAAAATGTAAATACATCCCAGGCAGATCCAGAAGAGCTCTCAATCAAACTTAGTAGTTTGGAAAAACTTTTACATAACATTTATTCCTGCTTCAAGAAAAAGTGGTGTCTATCCCACAAGCTCAGATCATAAGAGTGAAGTTCATGAAGCATAAATGCACTTAATCATTGCTGATAACAATCATCTGTATCTACACCACAGAAGCACCGTGCCTTTCCCGTCTTCTCAAATGATACCCAGACAGACCCAAAATCTGACTGAGATCTGGTTATACCAGCTTCTGTAGAGAAACTTTCTCAAACTACGAAGAGAGTACAGAATTTTTGTATTTTATATGTGTTCACGCATCACACCTGTCTTCCTCCTGTGTGTCTGGTCTTTGCTTCTAATCCTAATTGGTGTTGTTAAGAAGTGAATAACTCAGATAGCGATGAAGTGAACTGTATGACTGTAGGGAAGAATATTTTCCCATTCAACGATTTCTCACAGAGTCTGATTTGATGACAAAGTTGAGTTGACTTCTCTCAGACAGCCTCAAGCATTGTTTATATGCAGATAATTCTGTGTGTGAACCCATTAGGCTTTTATGACAGTTATAATCAAATATGATTGGGAAACCTTCTGGCTTACTTGGATCCATACTTACATTGTGCTTTGTGAGATTGGAAATGTTACTTGCTATTGCTTGTAGCCAGTCAATACAGTCTTCAGCAGAGAGACACTGAATTATTCCACTGCAGACCCCATCCACAGCAATTACTTGGAACGCATTTTGCCTGTAGACATATCATAACAGATCAGGTCAGAAGAAAATTTTATCTGTTCTAGCATATCATCTTAACAATACTTGTAGAAATGCTTTTCTTTCAACTACAACAAAGGTCAGCCACTGAACAGTGCTAAAATGCTGGTTTTCCTCTTTTATAAATACCTGACATATTAAAACAATCACGTTATAAGGTCAAATCAGACAATATTAAGCTTTCATAAGGCTATAAAAAAATTCCATAGACCAGCTCCACAGAACCTTGACCATCAAGCTGTATAACCTCAGAAGCCGAGCAAATGAAAGAGCTGATGCGTGTGTAAGACTTTATACTTTGATACAGCAGGCTACAGAGAAGGAAATTGTGCATCGGAAACCATAGGCAATAATTTGGGAAATTCAGTGGATACCAGTATCTTTTTCTCAACACCTTTGTTTCATTTTTGTAATAGAGTGTCTAAACACATTTGCATTAATGTCTGGATGGCCCTTGTTGGCTACTCATGCTTATAGAATTTTATAGTTTCTCTTCTAAGCTACCGATTGAAAAGTTGGAGAACTCAAAATTGATCAGGTAGCATTAATGATTTTTCCAATTGCATTTCTGAATATAGGATCATTACCAAAATACACTCCTACCTCTGCCTCTACCCCAGCACCAATCTGGGCATATATACAAAAATCCATCATGCATTATAGTCTGATTTTCCACTTCCAGGCACTGAGCAATCACAGAAAAAGAGAAAATTTTCAGATGCTAAAGCAGTAACAGACTGAATTTCTTCAGCAATATCCTCATTTGCTAAAAGCCCTTGTAAGGCTCATTGGTCTCTGTCTTCAAAACCAGAAAACCTCAATAATAATCCATAACCCAGAGTAGGAGATGACTAAACATACAGAGAATACCAAGTTCCACTGCTGACATTCTGCTACAAACCCAACTGTCAATGATCAATTAATGGTACAAGATTAAGTACATCATTCAGATCTTTGAGAATGGCTCAAACAAAGTGCCTGTTATCTTCAGGGTAAAACTGAATGTCACTAATGACAGATCTGACATCTGAAGACAGATATCAATTTTGAAAAGCTGTTTCGGGTTTTTTACCTCTTAAAATTTTATTCTAGTTGTATAGAATGTAAGGCTAATATCTATCTTCACTTCATTCACGTCAAGAACAGACTGTTTCTTCAGTCAGGAGAAGCAATAAAAATTAATTAGAGCCATGCCTTTGCTCTGAGAGTTCCAGCATGAGAACTAGCTTTTGTAGGATAGTGAGGCTTATATTAACACCATCTTGCAGGGATCTCTGGTTTCTTTAAATCCAGCAGTTTAGTTGTCTTTCACACAGGTAGTGATTTCTCTTTAAATCCCCAAAAATACCAACCAAGACACACTTCTTTCAGAGACTCATTTTCACAATTCCAGTCAAGTTTTGAGGAAGATTTATTTAAAGAATCTTCAGGTAATGTTGCTAGCATTTATTTGTTCTATCCTTTATTTTAGATGGTTATAAATATAAAAAGCAAAACTTTCCAGAATAAATTTCTAAATCCTTACGTGAAGACCATAGCATGGGCTCAAAATTCTTGATTATCTCTTTTAAGAAAAATAGCACTGATTTCAGGACTCACCTTGTTTCTACACAGTCTATCATAAATCAAAGCAGGGATCCAAGAAATCTATTAATATGTGACATTAACACAAGCACAAAACCCCCAACAGGTTCCAGATTCAATCCTCATGCATGAATTTCCCCTACTTACACTACACACACAGTGAATCTGGTGCATTTAGGGCATCAGACTGTTCCTATTGCTCCTAGGAATTTGATCTGTACAAGTACAAAACCATTCATCCATAGTGTTACTACCCAAGTATCAATAAACACAGATAGCGTGACACATGGTTACCTAAAAAATTACTAGTGAATTTATCTTAGCAGTAGAGAGCCTTAGAGTATTGCAAGAGTATTTTCTTGAATGAGTCTACCAGCCCAAGTTCATAATACCATGCAAACCTGAAAACATAAGTATTAAGTACATGTTTTGTACTAAATGGAACAAATAGTAGATCAATCACTTTATAACACACAAAAAATTGTGATTGGATAAACACTTACTCAGCTACACATTTCAGGTTCTGTGACTTCTGGAACTCAAAAGCTATATTTGAAATTAATAAGCTTTGCAAGATTAAATTCACTGCCTTCTAGAATTCTGTATGAATACCCTCCAGAATTCTGTATGAGTACCCTCCAGAATTTGGGTGTCTGAAACATTCCACTGGAAAAGCCAGAACATGATTATGAGGTTTAATATTGTATGTGAGAAAGATATATTTCCATATCAAACACTGAAAAATAAAAAGTTATTAGACTTTACATAGTGAAAACAGCCATGTAAATACTAACTTTGGAAAATGTAATGAATTAGCTTTCATGTTGCTTCCTTATATTATTTTCTTTTATGTTGCTGTTTATAGCAGTCTCTTTCAAAAAGTATCTACTTTTCTCTCATAACAAATTCTGAGAGGGAGTAACATTTAAAAATGTTTACAGTAATTGAAAGCAGTCTTATAAAGTAGCAACATAAAATGTTGGTTCTATGCTTTAAGAAAATCCCACTTCCTCTCTCATATGCATCCTGCATTTTTGGGTTTTTTAAGACTCTTACTTCCTCATGTTAGAATAGAAGGACACAAGGAGAAAATTATCAGAGTAGTTATTCACAGTTTGAGTATGAGTTCAGGCATTTTGTTTCGTATTAACAAACTTTAACATTTATTTTCTAGAAATTCAAATGTCAGGAATATTGTTAGTACTTAAGAAACTTTCTTTGTTATGTTCTATAATATGAACTTTAAGCTTGTTTTTTATTGATGCGGAAGACTGAATTTTAAAACCCTCAATCTCTGAACACCTGAATGTGTGCTAATTTTCCATGGGAGTAGTTCTATTTAATTCAATACCTTATCTGAAGTATACAGTAGAATAGATCTCATATTTGACTGTTATGATTTTGGGTCCTTTATGCTTCATTGTTAAATATGGAGCTGAAAGCTTTCACAGAATTTAGTGAAACACCTCCTGCCTCTCTGGTGACTTTATCCTGCTCCAGTTCAGTTCAGCCAATAAGCTTTTGTAGCCTTTGGTTTACACTTTGCCTCCCTGGCCCAGCTATTGTTTCTCAACAGACCAAGGTTCATGCAGCCAAGTAAATATGATCCTGCTATTACTGGTCAAAAGCTTCATGCTGGCTTTAGTTCCACTATGATCCACAATAACTACTGCCTAACCTGCATTAATTTCAGCTCTGTGAATAGGAGAAATGGCTGGCAGACCTTGGCGGTGTAATTCTGAGGATCAACAGTCCTAAGAACCATCTGAGGCGGTGGACAGCTTTTGTGCAACTTTCCAGTGTTTACTGAGTACCAATGAGAAGGAAGCAGGCTGCAATAAGAAACTATAAAATTAACTCCATAAAAATTCTAAATAGACTGAAGAAGACTTCTCTTCCCCCAGTTTCTGGGGTTTCATAAATCTACTCCTAGGTGATTGATTAGAAGAAGAAATTATGGAGTAACATGCTCTGTACCTGCACACATCTTTCCTCCAGTTAATGCCTTTACATACTGGAGCTCACAGAAGTATTTCGGTATGAGAATGTCATTCTTATATATACCGATGATTAATGAATCCATACAATACCTAGATGTTTAAAACTTTTAACAAGTATGATCTTATATACTTGCCTTGTTGGACTTTGTAGCTATTTTCATTTCTATTTCATTGCTTTACAAACAGTAATCATTACAGAATATTTTTGTCTTCCTTCCTAGTTTCTTCTGATTTATTAGGATAATATTAAACAATGACAAGCTCTAGCTCTGTATTGGGTCTTTCTGAGATGAATTTGATTTTCCCCACAGCAGCTCTCATAGTGTTGTGCTTTGTATTGGTAGCTAGAAAGATGTTGATTACACTACAGTGTTTTGGCTACTGATGAGCAGTGTTGGCACAGCATCAGAGCTGTCTCTCCAACATTCCCTCCTCACCAATAGGCTGGGGCAACATAATCTTCAGAGGGGAAATAGCCAGGACATCTGACCCAAACTGATTAAAGGGATATTCTATACCATATGACATCTGCTCAGCAATGAAAGTTAGGAAAAAGGAAGAGGAGGGAGGGTATTAATTAATTATGACACTTGTCTTCCAGAGCAACTACTACATGTACCAAAGACCTACTTCCCAGAATGTGACTGAACATCACCTGATGGTGGGAAGTAGAGAATAAATATTTGGGGGGTTTTGCTTCCATATGTGACCTTTGCTTTTGTTTTATTAAACTGCCTTTATTTTGACTCACCAGATTATTTCCATCTTTTTTTCTTCCCCTTCATCCTGTTGAGGAGGGGAGTGATAGAGAAGCTTGGTTGACACTTTGCATCCAGCCACGGTCAACCCACCACAATGCCATAAAGTTAAACCTGACTATGAGCTTTGGACAGCTATCCCAGTGATTGTGACAAATTGGCAATGAATTTAAATGTTAACACATGCAAAGTAAAACATGGGAAAAAATAACCTTAGTTATATGGAAACAAAAAAAAAATCTGTACTGTAGACACAAACATGAAGTAAAGTACAAGAACTGGGAGATGCTTATCAGCTCAGGCTCTTGCTCATGGTCCTCACCTGAGTATGGTTGCAGCTACTCCTGTGCCTGGACATGTATCCCACTGACTTGGACCTGTAGGCTGATTTCCCATCCTAAACTGAGCCCCACCTCGCCATGATGGACTCCTCTAAAGACTGTCCCTAAGCCTTCTCTGTTCCTCCATGGGGAGCAGCGGGATAGGATCTTTGTCTGCATGGACAATGCCTTGTCCAGCCTCACTGGCACTCTCTCTTGGCTTATCTTCCCCATGGTGCAGCCAGCCCTTGCTGCTCCCAAACAAGATTATTTCACCCAATGCAGTTATCAGATGAAGTATTTAGCACAAACAGAAGGAAATACATTTTAAAAACATAATCACATTGCAGAGCTCAATGTCATAATGCATTGCATAAAAAAGACATTAAAACAAGCAACTTAGAAGGAAGCTTTTGAGGACAGGAGTATTAGCAGCTATTAAATATGATGACTTAACGTTTCATCTCAAACTGCAAAAGGTGCTGAGTACTAGATGCAAGTAGGAAGATCACTCATCATCTCCCCACATACCTATTCCCAGCTGATGTCAGAGGAGAACATGAGCCAAGGTGGACCTAGACAAAACCTTTATGAAAGCTCCCATGTTTCATGTCTCTGGAAGCTGCAGTGGAAATATTAATGCAACTTCTCCAACAAGACAACTTCCTAGGGCATGCATCTGTCAACCAAGAAGTCAAGTTTCAACCTTCAGAACTTCTTACCTGCACAAATCTGATCCTGGAAGGTACTGGGAAAATCGTGAATGAAGAAGTGGTATTAATCGAAGATCGCACCACCTTTTCTCCCACCTAAGTCCTGGGGATGCTGGCCATGAGGAACATGATAATGTATCCTGAAAAACATTAAAAGATCCTTCTCAGTTTTGAACTTCATTGTAAGTACTCAGCAGATTTGGAAAGAAAGAGATAGACTTCAGAGACTTTGTATTTCATTTGGCAGTGTTCCACTTTTCCCAAATCACTTGTCATCAGTTTTAGTGAGCACTGGAAAGATTCGGAACAGAATCTCTACATAATTTACCATGCAACCATAATTCAGTTTTTTTCCTGTGGCTCTGTACACATTTACATACATATCTTTTCTAATGATATCACCTCAAAACCTGGTAATTGGAAATGGGATTTAGTATGTGATGAAAATTGTCAAAATTATCAAAACTACACACTTGTGATGAACATTTTAATCTTACCTACTTAGAGAAGACATTGCTTATACGAAAACTGAACTTTATTATGTTTATGATCATATCTACAAAGAATGAGTATTTAAATATCTACAGTCTAATTTGACCAGTATTTTTAAAGAATATAGATTTGCACAAGAAATGCTTATAAAAAGTTTTTTTAAAAAACACCTGTTTTTAAAAATACACCACCTCTTTCCTTATAAAATGCTTTATAAAATGCTTTATAAAATAGTGCTGACGATGATGTTATTTTTCTGAAAGAGCATGATTCTTCTCATAGTGACAAAGGATGAGGAAAAGGCTGAGGTATTTAATGCCTTCTTTACCATAGTCTCTAATAGTAGGACCAGTTATTCACCTGGTAGTAAACCTCTGAGCTGGGAGACAGGGATAGGGAGCTGAGTGAAGCCACCATAATCCAAGGGGAAATGGTCAGTGATCTGCTGCAGTGGTTAGACACACACACGTGGCCAGATGGGATCCACGGAAGGATAGTGAGGGAGCTGGCACAGGTGCTCAGCGAGTCACTTTCCATCATTTACCAGCAGTCCTGGCTAACCAGAGAGGTCTCAGTTGACTGGAAGTTGGCAAATATGATGCCCATCTACAAGAATGGCCAGAAGGACGATCTGGGGAACTACAGGCCTGTCAGCCTGACCTGGGGCAGGTCATGGAGCAGATCATCTTGAATGTCATTCCACACCACGCACAGGACAACCAGGGAATCAGGATCAGCCAGCACAGGTGTATGTAAGGCAGGTCCTGCTTGACCAGCCTGATCTCCGTTTATGACCAGGTGACCGATCTAGTGGATGAGGGAAAGGCTGTGGCAAGAGTGGCTGTAAAGTTGCCTGATGAGAAAGAACTTGGGGGTGCTGGTCAACTGCCAGCTGTGTCCAGGTGGCCAAGAAAGCCAATGGCATCCTGGCCTGTATCAGAAATAGTGTGGCCAGCAGGACCAGGGCAGTGATTGTGCCCCTGTATTTGGCACTGGTGATGCCTCACCTCGAGTGCTGTGTTCAGTTTTGGGCCCCTCACTCCAAGAAGGACATTGAGGTGCTGGGACATATCCAGAAAAGGGCAACAGAGCCAGGGAAGGGTCTGGAGCACAAGCCCTGTGAGGAGCAGCTAAAGGGAGCTGAGGTTGTTTAGCCTGGAGAAAGGAAGGCTCAGGGGAGACCTTTTTGCTCTCCACAACCACCTGAAAGGAGGCTGTAGCCAGAGTGGGAGCGGCCTCTTCTCCCAAGTAACAAGTGACAGTATATCAATATATCAGTAAAATTATACCTGCTGATTTACATTCTTTTTAGTCTCAAAGTTCATATTTTTTCTTACTGGTATCTTCTATAATATAACTACTGCAAAAACTAAGTACACTTTCTATTTCTCTAGAGTGTGTATTTTGTGTAAGATCTATGGAATTTGAACCAATTTGAACTTTATTTTACATATATGTTCATATATCTTTTATGTATATGAAACAAAATATTACTATAAATATCATGTTAGCTGAGCAGCAGGCTTTTCACAGGTAGTTCACTTATTTAAAACATTGAATCTCTGGTGAAACATTCCATAGATTCAATACAAATAAATAAATGATTGGCTAAGAAGACTATGCTAGGATGTTGTTTTGAACATCTTGAATTTTTAATGTTTTATCTCTGCTTTTGGGAACCTTTCTTCACCTGCGATTAAACTTGGGGGGAAAAATGAAATGCAGTAAAAGTTCAGATACAAACTGTAGGCCTAGATATGACTGCAACAAAAATGTTAACGCTACCTTTAGCCTGCCTGCATAACTCTTTGGACTGTTGACAAAAGACCAAAACCAGTCTTGTCTACCCCAAGTTCTGAGTCAAAATTCTCCTTCATGTAAATTAAAAAGATTATAAATTAAGAAACAAGACTATGGCTGTAAGTCACAGAATCGTAGAATTTATAAGTTGGAAGGGACCCACAAGGATCGTTGAATCCAGCTCTTGGCCCCACACTTGACATCCCCAACAATCCCACAATGTGCCTGAGAGCATTGTTCAAACTCTTCTTGAACTCTGTCAGGTTTGGTGCCGTGACCACTTTCCTGGGGAGCCTGTTCCAGTGCTCAACTACCTCTGGGTGAAAAACCTTTTTCTGATATCCAACCTAAACCTCCCCTGACACAGCTTCAGGCCATTCCCTTGGTGACTGTCACCAGTCACCATAGAGAAGAGATCAGTGTCTATTCCTCTTCCTCTCATGAGGAAGTTGTAGACTCTGATGAGGTCTCCCTTCAGTCTCCTCTTTCCAGGCTGAACAGACCAAGTGCCCTCAGCCACTCCGCATACGGCTTCTCCTCCAGACCCTTCACCATCTTTGTTCACCTCTTTTGGATGCCCTCTAATAGCTTTAGATCCTTCTTATACTGAGATGCCCAAAACTGCCCCCAGCACTTGAGGTGAGGCTGCCCCAGTGCAGAGCAGAGCAGAACAATCCCCTCCCTTGCCTGGCTGGTGATGCTGTGCCTGATGCATCCCAGGACACGGCTGGCCCTGCTGGCTGCCATAATCAACGTGCCATTGACCAGGACCCCCAGGTCCCTTTCCACTACACTGCTTTCTAGCCTCTTGTTCTCCAGTCTGCCTGTACATCCAGAGTTTCCCCTTTGCAGGTGCAGAATCCAGCTCTTGCCCTTATTATGGCTGCCCTTCATATGGTTGGTGGGTGCCCAGCCCACCAAATCTGTCAATGTCTCTCTGCAGGGCCTCTCTACCTTTGAAGGAGTCAACAGTTCCCCCCAATTTCATATAATCTGCAAAATTAGTTAGTATCCCTTTGAGTCCTGAACCCAAGTCATTGATCACAATGTTGCTGAGCACTGGGCCTAAGATATGGCCCTGCAGAACCCCACTAGTGACCAGTCACCAGCCTAATGTCACTCTGTTCACTATAACTCTTTGTGACCAACGCATGAGCCAGTTGCTCACTGACCATGTGTTTATCTAGCTGTCATAATTTCTTCTAGAAAATATTCTGAGAAAAAGAAAGAACTGTGGGATAAGAATTGTACATAATTTAGGAATTCATAGAGAGGTCTCCTTTGGTTTTATGGAGAACCCTGTTCCCATGACAATGGGACATCTGAGATAAAACCACATCTTGGACTTCACTAGAAGAATTTAATTTAGAGTGAATTAAAGACTTGTGATATCAGATTATATTACTTAAACTGAAAGAAAAACACTTGGTTTCAGTAAATTATTATCAGCTCAAATAGAAATTATAGCTAACCTAGATATGCTTTGACATCTGCAGAAAAATAATTCAAAAACTGAAGCTAATTTTTTTTCATGAAAATAATTGTACTGGCTAGCAGAATAAATCAGTTTAGGATCTACTGCCATAGTCTTTTTACATACATACACACCTGTATAGACTGCTGAGACAAGACTGCTTTTGTTATTGCTGCACTAGTTACATATATTTTTATTGTTGTTTGATATCAATTTTATTGGTGTTAACTATTTATAAATTCCAGCTTCTAAAACTTGTATAATTCCTCAAGGTTTTCCAGATTATAATCAGGTTTAAATCTATGGTATCAATACTTAAATCTCCGGGTTACTATTTAAAACTTTTAATAGTAAAATATGAAAGTACAATAAAACAAGGTGGAAATTAGAAATGGCTCCTCAACAAGGCTTACATTTCAGGTTTTTTAATATTTTTTAAATAATTATGATCTACACTGGTTTATTTATTCCATGCTTTTTTTATATCTTCATCTATCACAAAGCCAAATACTCAGCAAAACAGCCTTTAGAACTACATAAAATAAAGGAAATTTTGCATATGCTGGCTAAGAAAATATTTTAAAGTCACTTGTTGCGCTTCAAAGGCATCTTTTAGTAAATATCTGATCAAACATCTGTAGCATTTTATCCCAGAGACACTCTGCTCCATAGTGCTATACCACTTCAAGTAAAATTTTAAGTGTACAAAATACTAGAAGTAAAAATAGGCAAAAACATGCACCTAAACATCTTTTGACAAAAGTTTTAGATAATGCGTGCAATATAAGTAATGGCAAAATATTCTCACAAGTTTTTCTTCCTTTTTTATAAATAGATATATTTTTATTTAAGAATTTAAATTCCTATTCCCAGAGAAAATAATGTAGAGGAAAAAACTTTTGCAAAATCCCTACTGCTAAAGTAAACAGTAATCATACATATCAAGGCACAATCTCAGCTGTAATAATTTGTCACAGTTTAATTCCCAGCTGTAATTTCTGGCTACTCTTCTTTCCCTCTATGGAACTGTCTGTCTCCAGTGTTAACTAGAGCTCCTCCCCTGTTGCTGTCTTTTATTAGTACTTCCACTAAGCTATTATAGAATAATTATTCTTCCATCAAGGAAATACAAGCTCTTACCGTGTTGTTGGGGTGGTAGTTGAGATGCAAACCACTGTCACACAGGGGAGAGGATGTGCCACTGCTTTGGTCACTGGGGGCACCTAATACAAATACAAATACACAAAAAAATTCTTCGTTAATCTATGATGATGTAATTCAAATTTGTATATGTATGTATGCATTCTCCTCACCCCCAAATAACTTCAGTCATATATAACATTCATTTACTTTCTCCATTCAGCATCTGTCTTCTGGCGTGAGTGGAATGTCTTTGTAAGATAAATGGGGGCTCAAGAAAACCTCCTCTGAGGCTTTGTTTAAAAAAAGTTAATGTCTGCCTGGTAAGAAAAAAATCCCACAAAGTTTCTTTCAAATTTGACAATAAAAGGAAAGTGTGTATCTTCTCTCTTGGTTTTTGCTTGAAGGAACTTGTCAGATAACCCTTTTGTTACTCTCAGTAGAGTTTAAGTTCTAAATGTTCTTGTAATGGTTTAGGAAATTATAATGCTATGCCTCAAAAGTGACATGATAAGATCCATGCAAATGCACATTGCTGTGCATCACTCAGGCTACTCGGTGGTATCACAGCCTTTCATAAAAGGGAAAAAGGTACTGGGACACATTTTTATTTAAGAATACAGTGTTCCGATTTTTTTCTTGTTTCACTTAAGTTTAATACATAGACAAAAGAAAAAGACAATATTCCACCAAATGTTTGTATAAAATGATTTTGATTTCATGATTTAGTTTAAATTCCTACTAGCTTAAAATCAAAGGCTAGAAGTATTGAAATAAAATATTTATTGTTTTGTTGCTTAAAATTTGAGCAATTTATTTCACTCTCTTAGAGAGCAAAAAGCAGAAGGAAAGCAGAGGTGGCAAAAGACACAGACTGATATATAAATATGCTTAGATATGCTGCAATTGTCTATAATTATGCATCCACACTTACAATTTAATAGAATTAAAGGAAGACAGCTGTCTCCATATGACTCTCATGGGGCTAGTTGACTAAAACTCAGTTTGGACTAAAACAAAATACTTATCATTCCAGAGTAATTTATTCTTAGGTAGACAGACATCTCCACCAAAGCCTCTGAATTTTAAACAGCAAAGTTAAGTCCTCCAAATATACACACACAATCTAATTTTCACATTTACAAGAAAAAACTCCCTGAGACTAAAATACTATCTGATGCTGCCTGAAAAACTGATTTTAAATACTCTGGACCAGGATGTGAGCTATTGCAAACTAATGTAATTCTGCAGTTTTACCTGTAACTTTGCTGATTCACGCCAAATGCCTGGTTATCTGTTTTTCAAACAAAGATAGCAATTTTTCTCTTGAGGTCAATGTTAACAAAAGCCCTGGCAATAGGAGAAACTCATATTCAGGCAGTAATGCTGTTGGTAAAACTGCTGTCAATCACCCTCAATGCACATAGTTTCGGAAGCTGCGAGTGTTCATGGGTATCAAACTGAGGGTTCTTTTGGCCAAGTAATAAAGGCTTACATGCACAATCTTCATTCAGTGGCAGCTTGAGAAAAGCAGGGGCTCTTTTCAGAAAGGACACAGTTAGGGTCACTTCTTCCCCTGCATTGCGAAGGACCTGTACCTGGAAAAGAAATACAGACAGACACCTTGATATAAATTTATGACCAGAACGCATTAGCAAATATAAGCAACACCACAGAGCTTTCACATACCAGAATACAACTGCTTAGCAATTTACTGCAATTACATTTGTTTGAGAAGAAAGCAAGATGTAAAGTTTGCTATGTGCTTGTCTGTTGTGTTTCTAGTCACACATACACTTAACAGGGTGAGGGAGGTGTTGGCCTCCTATATTAGTACTGACTTTGACCTGTGCGGTTGGAGAACTTGTTCCTTGAAACTATTCAGCTATGTGACTCCTTCTTTCAGGTCTGGAATCATCCCCCCCCAGCATGTATGTATTTAAAAAAATAAATATCTATTTTCTCTATGCAAAGTTGTCTTATAAATCCTCAACCAAAACAACAGAAGTAGTTTCCACATCTGTGCCATAATCCTATGAGCAAGTCTTTCCAACAGTCAGAGTTAAATTTAGCTGAAGTGCTCCAGCATGGATGAGAGACCTAATCTTCATCACAGACACAAAGAACCTATTTTAAGCCTTTAATCTTAGATAAGCATAAGATTAGGTTTTGCCAAAGGGCAGCTTGCATTTTGGACATAGAATGCGCAAAGCACCTATCCAGCTGTGAATACTTTTAGCCTTCCTGTACTCTCCCATAATTACCCCTTCGGCTTTTGTTCATCTTTAGCTTTAGAGCAGTACAGCTGTAGACACCCCAAACATACAGAAAAGTGAGGGAACTCCAGGCACCTTTCCAGAGTGGCAGAAAGGAGGCACAAAAGCAACTAAGCAAAATGCTGTATTAAATAGCAGAGGAGGAATATTTGAATCGGCTTATAACATGAGAGGCAAGAATCAGGTCTGTTTCAGAGAATAACCATTTCCTTTTCTGGCTTTATAACTTCAAAACTCTTCAAGGGTTGATTTAATTTGGGCTTACAGTGACAGAAGATTGCACCATGTCTCTCTCTGAGTGACTGTGTTCATACTGTGCAAAGACCCAGCACACAGGGAGCCACGTTCAGAGAGCTGCTACACAGTGAGACATTAGGCAAACATTCTATACTAGCACATACCTGTTCCCTTTCTGCTGTGCAGCTGGGTAACACACAGGTAACCCTTCTGTCATGCTGCTGCTTGAGAGAAAGCCTTGTAAATAATTTATGAAGCATTGCTACTCTTTAATTATGTCTGTCAATAACCCACTCAACAGATTTAGTTCCATGCATGTGTATAACTATATATTGGGATGCTTTCACACTGAATCACTGCATTATGCTGTTAACTTAAAGCAATTCTTCAGGAAAAAATGTCAACTTTGCCTTGAAACAAAATAGTTCCTACTCCATGCTGGTTGCCACAGAGGACTAAGAATATGATGACAGAATATTTGATTCAGTAACTGAGATTTTAGGCTCTTTATTGTTTAAAATAGCACAGGGGTTGTCAATGCACATTTTGCAGTATAGTATGCATTTATTTGTTTGTGAGCAAATAAACACAGAAACATCACAACAAATTTAATTAACTTATACTGCATGCCAAAAACTTCGTCTGTAACACAGAATCATAGAAGCATTTAGGTTGAAAAGATTAATCTCTTTGATGGGCATTTCCCAGTTCTGATATATTTTATATCTTAAAGTTTTTAAGCAAAAATTTTTTCATAGAAAGATGACTTGCAATGGGCAGAAAAATAGATCAAGATTCTGAAGTCCTGAATTCAGCCAGAGAAACTGTCCTGTATCCTCAGCCTCCATAGAAAATTCATCTTGTTCCTCTCTTATGTAGCAGTCACACACTTCAGAATAGAGCCAAAGAAGAAACTTACAGGTATGTATTCCCTATTGTTTCAACAGATGTGGATAGACTAAGTGCAGGAAAATACAGCTACTCTCTGCTTTTACAAAAAAAATATTTCTTTTTACTCAGGAACAGAGAATAAATAAGTGGAGAAATTAAAGCATTACCAACTTTAATTTATAAAGTCACCTTTTAAGATAACAATAAGTGGTATCATCTGTGAGAGAAGCTGAGAGAGTAAATTGCCCTGAATTGTTCTCCCAAGAGTCTACCTGATTTCACTTGATAATATACTGCTCCGTAAAACCTGTAAGATGCTGCAAGTAGTCTACTGTGACCTTTTTCTCTAACCTCTCTCTCCCTCAAACCTCTTCGCATAGGATGAAAACTTTAAGCTTTTCAACATTTCAGTTGAAATCAGCAATAATTGTACCAGTGAAGTGTATTTTGGAGTGTAAGAAGCATATAATCCAGAAAGTGATTAGATTTTGACATGCATAATAAAGACTAAAGAGAGATAAAAGATTAAAAGAGAAAACTACTAGGTAATGATTACAACAAAGAGCAGATGAGTTATCGATCCCATTTTGCTTACTCTCTAGTCATTAACAAAGCCATTCTGGGAAATAAGGTTAGGTGAAGAAAATGGGAATTTTAATTACTTTATTGTCTTTTGCTAGCTTTCAGTTGAAAATTTTACTGTTATTTTACAGTCTTTGTCCTTACTGTGCATAAGAAATGAACAATTATTGAACTGTTTTAAAAGAATGCCTTACAAGATTCATTTACTTTGTGTCCTCATTCACCATGTACAGCATGTCATACTGCCATTCTTCCACACAGAAAGAGAAGGAGGTACAACGGAAAATCTACTCCTACTGAAAAACGATTTTAGTACTACACAAGAACAGCTCATGTTCACGAATGGAAAATTGATAATTTTTACAAAAAAAAGGTAACAGCCAAAAGTAATGTGACTAATTGTTACGAGGAGATATGTTTATGAAATGAAACTCAACACTTGAAACACAGGGAGTCAAACAGTTTGTCTGTAAGAGACACTACAGTTAGAATTTCTAAATACCATTGGAATTTCTACAGTTTTACAAACATGAGCGAAATTCTACCAACAGTCAGAGATACTGGCATATTAATTATATCTTCCCTATTCCTCATTGCCAAACATCAATTTAGCTCAAAACTTTATAGAGCTAATATGAGGACAGTGTGAATGAAAATGTCTTGCTTGTCTCTTGTATACTTACAGAAAATGAATTTATCTGCACAAGTATATCCATGTGGACATGATTGGTAGTATGTTACACCAACTAAGCAGTAATGACTTTTACCACTGAAGTCAATTGATGAACACATTGAACAAGTCATTTGTCAATCGTGATATAATTTTTAGATAAAGAAATGCATAGATATATGAACAGCAATCCTGCTCCCTTATTTGGAAGAAAAATCCCTTACATTTATTGTATACATATTGACAATAACTTGTCAGTCAAGCACTTTCATTGACAAAAAAAGTTTTGAATATTTCTGACAGCAATAATTCTAGAAATATTTCAAGGTTACTTTCAAGCACAAGAGGGAATATGTAAATATAAAGTAAATACGCATTTTTTCAGTTACAGCACAGTTTCCCTTTTACAAGGAAAACTTAGAGCTAGGTTGATCAGAGGAAGTAACTTTGGAATTTTTCCCCAGAACCATGATGTATGGTATGCATGTTAAAATGGCTCAAGATTAAAAAGCTAGGGACTACTTACTAGTTCTTGCAAACAATGAAGCTCTCTTAAGAATTTAAAATTATTTGAAAAACTTTCAGAATTCTTCTCTTTTTGCAGTTTCTTCCATATTTTGATATAGTTACATTAAATACCTTAAATTACTGATATGTTAGTCCACAAATGAGAAAAAGGTGGGGGTTGTTTTGTTTTGTTTGATTGTTTTTTGTTCTTTCTCCCCCACCCCTCCCTACTCAGGGGCAAGGTGTACTTAAAATGACAAAAAGAGAGAACTGGAGAGAACTTGATTCATTGAATGTAGAACAATGGCATTAAAGTGATACCACAATTTTTCAATAGGTTAAATAATATCAGGTCACTGAAAAGAGTATTAATTATTAATCCCGCCTTCTCACTGCCTGGACCTTCCAAAAATAAATTTTACTAGGGTTATTACATACAAGTGCTGATTGATTACTGATTTCCATAATGATCCCATCACTTGTAAAATATTGCAATGTGGTTGAACACTGGATGGAACAGGTTCCCCAGGCAAGTGGCTACAGCATCAAGACTGACTGAGTTCAAGGGTTTGAACAACACCCTGAGGCACATGGTGTGACTCTTGGGGTGTCTTGCACAGGGCCAGGAGTTGGACTTGGTGTTCTCTATGGGTCCCTTCCAACTCAGTATATTCTAAGATTCTATGATTTTCCCTACTATGTGAAAAGATGTAAGTGGACCTAACTTCTACAAAGTGAACAAGAAACTTACTTTTGAGGGATACTAATTTTGATTAAATATAAAAATATTTTTCAAAAATTTCAAAACAATAATGCAGCAACTTCCTAAGATGATTTTTATCATATATGAGGAGTTTTGCGAAAGTGAGAAAAATTCCCAGAGATAAAACCTGGGAACATTTGCATGACAAAAATTTAACTCAGTAGTAGACCTAACATTTCCAATTTCTAACTAGGTTATATATTCCCACTCTATGCCAAGTACCTCCTTCAGAAGAGATATGACAATTTCCAAAGAAATGCATCCCAAATTGCAGAAAATGCATGATCAGACACCATTAAAAAATTCGCTTATTGTTTGTATCATTTAAAGGTAATGATCTGCTTTATTTCCAGAGGCTGCATCGACTATTTAAGATGCATAGGTTTTCTTTCTATAGAACTCTTGATTTTTAATATTTTTGAGATATTCTATGAAGCCTTACATTTTAGGCACAGGAATTTACCTAACTATATCAAGTTTTAATTTTTCTAGTTAAAAATGAATAATAGTGACATTTAAAATGTTGATATAGAAGTTGTATGGATTTAATAATGAAAAGCTATTTAGTACTGCTGTTGCTACTTGATTTAGCTTTATTTTTAAATTTCAGCTAGTGAGTAATAGCAGCTATTGATTTGTTGGTGCACAGTGTCTAATGAAGTCATCCCTGTAACAGGAAGAAGCCATGACACTGAAAATCTCCTCATCAACATTATGGCTATATATATTAAATTCCTGCTGCTGTTTTAAAAGTCATATACATATATTTAATTCAGAATAAGTTCATGTAGAAAGAACTACACAAACAGAAACATTAAATATTGCCAATAAACTTTCTTATGCAAAGTATAACCTTACTACCAGTGGGAGCAAGAATTAATTTACTTCTATCACAAATAACCCTACATTAAGTTAGGATGTTCATGAGTGAAGTGAGACAGGCAAAAAACCCAGTTGTGCACGTCTGAACCAGTAGCTGTGTGAAATAGTGAAATTAAAAGAGTCAGTGTTTCTGGAACGACAGTGACTATATTTCTATACAATTACTGTAATGACTGTAAGGGGGCTATTTGAAGAAGTAAATTTTACCGTGATGTGTGATATTGCTGAATAAAATCTCTACATAATAACAACACTAATCTGATTTTTTTTATGTCTACAATGATATTGCCATTTAATTCTATAAACCCTTTTAAATTCCCAGTTCAGGGAAACATTTGAGCATATGCTGAAGTCTCTCAATATATTCAGGAAAGCAATGAAGCGTGAAGTCCCTCTGACTTCAGTAAGTGTTCTTTCCTGAATAAGATTGTAATTCCCCTCTCAAATTACCAGTGAAATTTACCCACCAATAAAGTGGTAAGGATTTAAAACAGAACACTTGTTTAGATCCCAAGATCTATGTTCTCTTGAACTGGAGTAAATTTCACTCTTCAGTCTTTAAAGAAAAATTCAGTTCATTGGTGAATACTGCAAATTGTAAAAACTGGGAAAACAGAAAAAAAAAGAAAAGGTAGAAGACATCTTTGTAGCCAATGCACAGTTACACAATGCACAAGCATCAAGTCCATCAGCAGATAACATAGCACACATTCTGACACAATCACAGAGAGGTCAATAGCTACAAGGCTTCATGCACACAACTGTCTTGAATTATGTTTATTTTAAAAATCAACTGCTTTATTTAGTAAAAGCCATATAGTTAACACAGAGTATTAGCATTAAGAACACATCAGTGGACAGTGAGTTTTTAATTACTATGATCTAATATTTATCACAGTATTTGCCAAAAATTGAAGTTAATCAAGAAATATAATCTCAAGAGCTATCAAAGCTTTTTTCCTTCAGAAATTTTCTCTTTCCAATATACAGAGCAAACTAGAACACCATTTTATGACAGTAGTTCCTACTCAGGCTGCATAACTTAAAGTATACTTCAGACTATAGTTTGACACTACTACACAGTTGTAGGCTTTAATCTTTTGCTGTTTGATTCCAAAACCTGTGTTAGATATTTAGACAAATCCAAAGGGCTGCACACTAGAACTGGGGGCTATCTCAAACAAGGGTACAGGAACTGCGGGGCAGAATGGTGCACTTCTCAAGGACACAGGAAAATGTGCCCTTCTATTCTGAGCTCTCTTCTTCTTGTATCCTGCTACTAGCACTGTTTTACAGAAGTGCAGGGGGATGCAGTAACACAAGAACTTACAGCAAAGACACCGTCCAGTGTCCACCACAAAGAAATTGTTCTGAAAAGTGCAGATAGAGGTTTATGGATCTGCAAGATGACAGCAATGGAATTGAAGCAGTGCTTGCTTAGTGAATGCTCCAGCTACTAAGGCACTACACAAAAGGTCATTTCAAAGTAACAGACACAGAGATTCAGGGTTTGATGCTTTTTGACAAGTCCCATCAGACTGGCCACTTAGAAAGAAAATCCTTCTTGATCCCATGTGACAGCACTTGTTTAAGCTAGACCATTAGGTAGTTTCTCAGATGTACAGCATCATACCAGTCATCTTATAGCTATACTCAGGCTTCCTTCACTGATCCTTGCTCTACCTGTTTTCACAGGCTCATGGGCTTTAGCCACAGAGGTATCAGAACATGCAATCTCAAGATTGCTGTATAAAGCATTAGTAGAAAACTAAGTGATCCTCCTTTAAAAATAGATTTCATCATCTTTCAAGCCTACATGCCAAGTAGGCCACTTATATTAGCTAACACTGAGAGACATGTACAGAATTTCTTTCTCAGGAATGACTAAAATAATCAGATGCAAGCAACATGAATATGTCTAAAGAGGAGGTAGGAGAAAGATAGAAGACCAAATATAGATCACACGGAGGACATAGACTCCTATCAGTTCTTTCTTCAATGCACTTCCAAGATAAAAAGTTACTACTGTTTCTTCAGTGATCTATTCAAAATCAAGTTGAGAAAAATAATATCATTTCAAACTTTTAAGTCTAACACTTGTGGAATGGAGTACTTCCAAGTTTGTTTAAAAGATCTGACAGCAGCTTTCTGGAAATCTTTAACCTTTCTTATGCTCCACAATCAACACTAAAATGTCTCTTTTTCTTTCATTCAGAATAACAGTAGGCTGCAACTAATTATTGCTTAGTTCCATGTTTATGTTTTGAAAAGTAATATAGGAGTGCCTCAGCAAAAGGTATCAATGCAAGCAAAAAAAATATTAAAAGAGAAGTCTTCAGCATATTCCTGTTTTTAGGAAATCTTAGTATCAATAATATCACACAGAAAAATTTTGCTATAAGTTCTTAATTTGCATTCTTAAGTCATGTACCCTAATTTTGAATTCTGTTTCACTAAAGGCTGCGTGTACTGGCCATTAAAGTCCATATTAAATAATTAGAAGGCCATTACTCCAATACAGAAACTATGAAAAGCAAGGAATTGGAACTTTTTAAAATGCTATGTCTTCCGAAACTGAGAACACACCCTGGAGTCTGTGACTCATAGGTGATATGGGACATTATGGGTCCTTGAACTGAAACATTTCATACCATATTCTGAAACATGAAAAAAAACAATTCCTTAAATAGATTCTAACTATAATACATTAATTACTACGATCTACCAATATATTCTTTGACTCATCCCAGCTGAGTTTCAGACTGTTGATTCTAATGCAAATGTTCATTTTAATACCAAACAATGGGTCTTGTTAATGATTCTCAACCTATGGACAACTATTAGTGTGGGACTGTGGTCCATAGAAGTACACAAAGCATTTAACAGCCATTCAGGTCTACTTGATAGGCAGCTATTCATGACAAGAAAATACCTATGAAAACATCAAAGACCCCCAAAGAACTGGAAGACTTCAAGACAAACTCATTCCAAGCTTTATGAGCTTTTTCAGCATATCTGTTTGTAGTGAGTACATGCCAGAGCTCAGAACAGCCTAGCTTTGTTTTCACATTATCTGCTCCATGAATGGCTCTGCTTCTCCAGGATTATTCAGCTACAGTAAATGTACTTAGTAGTTCTACAGTTTTACAAAGTCCTCTACTTTAAATGCTCACAGATGTTTCACTTTTTAAATGTGATTACATGTTCAGCTGCTGGGCACCTACTCTCTGTCAAAGCTAATTCATGAACACATATTTTTGAATTATATATGTAATGGCTTCCAAAGCAACTGGCTAAGAGGAACAAAACAAATCCCTTAACAACACTGAAAATGACAGAAATACCCATAGAATTTTTCCCAGTGTAGTTGAAACTAAACAGCAAGTAATTTACAAATTTTTTTAATGTGAAATAAGAAACTCAAATACTTTTCAACAATTCAAAACTTTAAGATAGTTTTCTAACTGTGTATTACAACTCTATGAGACTGATAAGATCCCCACTTTTATTTAGGCAACCTACTCAACCCCACCATTAGTCAAATATTATAAACCCATAAGCCTAATTCTGATTTCAACTTGTTTGGTTTACATGTATGTTTCATCTTCACATACAACACACTTTCATTACAATTTTATGTATGTCAGTAAACTTCTCATCAGTATAACTCAGAAATTTACAAAGGAGCCAGATTTTGTTTGGGATCAATTTAACTGACATTGTCAAAACCAGATGTTGACCAAAGCTGCTTTGGGGGAATGCGTGAACCCCTTAAGCAAACAAAACTCCTACAAAACTGGGAGAAGCCTTTACACCAGTGTTGTAGCAGCATCTACTGATTTCTACACAGCTTTCCACAGGCTTAAACAGCATTGTGTGTGAACAGGTGCATACAGCCAGACGAACTATAGGCTTTCCCATCAACCTACAGAGGATTTCTTATTTAAGATACAAAGTTTTTGGACTTTGTAATAATCAGAAAGCAACTATGATGGTAGTCTATGCTGAGAATGTTGTTTGGGTTTTTTTTTCCTTTTAATTGGTTAATTCAGAAATTTAATTGGTTTTATTCAGAAAAAAGCTGTCAACATCCGCAGAACCTGTAACATGTTTCAAGCAGGCTCCAGAGGCTTTGCACATTTTCCTTCAAGGATGCATGACATAAAAATTCAAAGATTTTTTTTCTTTTCTTTTAAGTAGGCCATATTTTAATAGATAATATGTAGAAATTCTTCCTACTCATCATATCTTCACAAACCCTTGTGGGATCAATCTTTATTACTCATACAAACAGTATATCTTTTTAGTGGATTTTAGTCCAATATAATATAAAGTGTTGAGAATAAGCCAGAACTGTAATTTACTAATTATTTGTAGGCTACCAACAAATCATTGGCATTGCTATTCTCTAATAAGAGTTTCAGATAGTAATAGATAGTAAAACCATCTTTAAATGAAAGCAGAGAAATTTATTAAGACACATTCTCTTGGACTAAAAAAAAAAAAGAAGACTATTTAAGGTATGTACACCAACTATTTAAGGTATATACACCAACTAAATATCCCATCACAGATTTCTTCAATATATATTTAAGTCAGCCTTTGATTACCATCTATCAACCTGGAAAACAAAAGACAGGCTATATGGGAATGACACTTTCTGGTGATAAGAGCTGCCTCAAACAAACTCTGTGCTGTATACAGGCCAGAGCTTCAGTCAAGAAATCACAAATAAATGAAATGTGAAAACTAATACAACAGGTAACAATATCAGTATCTGGTATGTAGAATATTAAGATTTTTCTTGTGGTCTGCAGGTGTTATGGCATATAGGGCATGACAATGCAATGACTGTTCTAGGAAAAAATTGATGTATAATGCATGATCTATCCAACAGTGAAGAAAAACATAGTACATCAACTCTCAAAACTGTAAGCCGTATTTCAGGAATTAGCCAGGAAAACCCTAGAAGAATGACCTAGGCACTTATGACTCTCCACTCCCTATACAAAAGTCACATAAAATACAAAATATAGCAAAAGGCTAAAGACATTACCCATGTTACATAAGGAAAAATAATCAGCGATATTTACAGAATAAAGCAGAATTTTCCATTTATCTGCATGATTCCCAGTTACAATTGGAATAAAGACCACTAGGAACCCTCTTATGAATGGATATGTATTATTCTTTTGCTGGAAGACATACTAAAAAAAAGCTTCATACAGAAGTTTTGCTTTTTCAACAATTTTTTTTTTTTAAGTAAGGGTAAAAGTAAAAAGTGGAAATGTCTTTTTCTAGCAAGCTGTAACAGAAACTAGACAATAATTTGGAATTAAGGTCTCCAAATTTTGCAGGTAATGAGTACGGGAAGAAATAATTCTAATCAAATTAATAATTTAAAGAATTTGGAGTTCTTTCTTTTCATAGTTGATCATAATGCATTTATTATTATTATTATTATTATAGTAATGAACTTGACTGGTTCAAGTTTTCTAATGCTGATTATTAAAAAAACAATGAAGCTACTTAATAATCTATTGAATATATAAGAATCTCCTGCTCTTTTAGTCAAATTGTTCCCACAATTCAAATTTACCAGAAAAAAGTGCTCTCCTGGTTGAACTCTAAATGAAATTTTTAGGACAGTTACTAAACAAGTAAATTTTTTTTTTTGCTTGCAATTTTTGAAAGGCTCATTAATAGTATTCAAAATACATACACATTACCAGACTGTAAAACATGCCAGCTACTGTTCCTGTTCCTAATGTTTGAAGAGTGAAAAACATCCAATTGACACAGCATTTTGAAGTACAGTCTTAAATTTTAAGACATTTTATGAACAGACATGTATCCATGACTGTTGAAAACAATACAGGTGTTGCATGGCTTGAACAAAATTTTGCCTGACTATGCAGGGCTCCAGGTCTGGGGGAAAAAAGAAAGATCATTCCCAGAACAAGAGTTTGCTCACACTAATCCCATTGCAAGGCTAGGGTCAAACACACAGCCAATAGCAAATTTCACATTTACATATTCAATATAAAATTTGCTGTTGGCAAATACGACCTTAACACTTAGTTTTCATGAATAGTCACACTAATCAAGCACCAGAATATAAATGCTCATGAAAAATGAATAAAAAGTGGTCTTAAAGAGTTTGAAATAAAATTCTAATTCTATATCTGAATGAATATTACTGTACAAACCTATTCCTATTTGTTCAGTTCTAAATGTTATCAACTTCAATATGACAAAAAAATAATTCTTGGACAAATTTGTATTTGAAGTAATGTTCTAGATCAATATATGCAGTTAATTCTGCTAAGCTTCTTGGACGCTCAGGATCTAATCTCTGACAAAGATATTTTAGTACTTCAGGGAAAGTGGGCTGTGGTAAAAGTTCTCAGCTGAGAAAATGCATAAAAACATACTTTCATACCATTTAATGCAATGGCTGTTTTTCTGCCCCAGATTAATTGTACTGCATCTGGTTGAAGGTGAGAAAATTACTTTGTTCTTCAGAAATACTTGTAAAAAAGAAAGTCATCAATTTAATAAAACATGTAAATTAATAATTTTAGGCAAAAACATATGTATTCTGCTGAACTGGGATCCAATATAATTATATTGTAATTTGAAAATTTTAGTAATAATGTTGCCTCAACATTTTTAAGATCATTTTCATCAGTGTCTAAATTTTAAAGTTCTTGGCAAAACTGGATTTGGAGGTACTCATGCTGTATTTTAATTAACTGGAGAATATTTACAGTTATTTTGGAAACATAAAAGATTAGCATATAATTCCAAAGAAGTAAAAAAGATAATTTGTATTTCAGCACAATGATGAAAAAGTGCTGAATTACAGTTTTAATCAGTTTATAGCATGAGGTCTTCGTAACTTTCAAAATTAAGCATAAATCTGATATATTAATCAAAACTGATTAGGCTACTTATCCCATTGCAACCCTTATTTTACCTTTTCTTATTTTCTTAATTAAGCAATAACACCACAGAAATCCATTCTTGCTAGCAGTTAATTACCATTTGAGACTATAAAATCTTATAAAAACAATAATTTATAGACTATTATATAGAGTGAATGTGTTTTCTGAAACAAAATTTGCAACATCAACAATAAAAGAAAAACAGAATGATTTGTTTCTATTACATTGCTGCTAGGTTATTATGCCAGAACATCACAAATGAATGCACAAACTACAGGCCTCACTTTTGGAAAGTCCAAGTCTCTCAAACTTTAATAATTCTAGTTATACAATTTTCTCTGTGCTCTCATTTTCTATAAAAATTCAGAAAATAAGAAAAACACTGCTGATGCTACATACCTCCATGATATCTAATGAACATTAAACAGAGATGCTTTGATTCAACAAAGCATGACCCTATTTAGATAGCACTTTCCTGTTGAGATATAAAGATCCTGGAATACTAACAGCTGCAGTTGTAGAAGTAAAATTAAAAAATTAAATGTCATAATGCTTTCAATTTCCAAAGCTCCCAGTGTTTTAATTGGAAAAAAATAATACCCTGTTTCAGAGATTTGTTGCTGCCATTGTTGTGCAAGTGATTCACTTTACCCTAAAACCTCACTTATTAGTTGATGGAAAGATGCTTTATGCACTCTGTGAAACCTTTTAATCTTTCAGGGTGATGGATATTTAAACAAAATATTTTATTTGTTAGCATGCATTATGGTAAACTCTATCTCTCACCAACATTTCTCTGCAATCACTGATTCAGAAATCATACATGATCTGAAGTGTACAGGGGATTTTGAATATGTTTTGTATTTTTGATTTCCCATGTAAACATGACTGAACAAAAGATGTCAAAATAACCTCAAGACAACTGAGAAATGGTGGAGATTTTGTGAAACATGTCTGTCTATCCATTTACTATGTAAGTACATCATACTCAGAATAGTATAAGAAGAGAAGGCATTTCAGAAAATCTAGAAACATCCTCAGTACTTTGCATTGCAAGCCAATGTTTAAAAATGGGAATTTTTTGATGTAGAAGAGTCCCTTGAACTTTCCTTTTAACAGGTCAGCACAATTAGAATCTTTTAAATGCTCTGAATCACTACTGGCTTGACAAGGGCATGTGAAGTGAAATAGAGCTATGAACATTTTTTAGATCACTTTTAAAGATATATGTCATTATCCTGGTAATGCCAATTCAGCCTGAGCAGTGACTATTTCCCATTTTGCTCAGAAAAGTATTAACAACACAGGGAGGTACCAACTCTTGCAGGTCTCTGAAGAAAAATCCAGAGAACATGTAACTGCTGTAATTTTTACTGAAGAGCTGCTTTGCTCAGTAACCACACCTGCACAGAAGTTCTTCCTGTGACCTGTGAAACTCTTACTACTGCAAGCTGTTGTACTGGCCACAGCCTTCCAAAACAGCTGACAAGAAACAGGTACTACCAAACTGAACTTGTATGAAGACATCAGTACTATCAGGGCAAAAGCAAGAAAAAAAATACATCTAGAAATAGGCCCAGTGCTGACAAACAGATACCAAAACACCAGTACCATACTGTACCATACTAGTGGTTGAGAGGTATGGGGTGGGCCATCTGGAAACCTCCTTGTATCTGGCTGGAACAGGCCAACACCGGATACTATTGAAAAATTATATAGAGTCCATTCTCCTTTCCTCTTCCTCCTCCACCGAACAAACTGTCAAAAGACAAAGACCCAATGTAGAGAAAAAAAGACCTAAAAATATGTACAGGTGTTAGATAACCCCTGGATTAAAAGTTTTCTCCTGGCACCCATTTGATTTTACTATAGCCAGAACAATGACATTTGTGATGAGTGAAGGCAAGTATTTTAACCGCTGGGAAGTTGTCAGAAGACTATGTGTGTGCACATTTGCACTTCTTTGAGCATGCCTCCTATGTGTGACTACTCCTGGCTAGTTAAATGAGTGCACCTGCTCTATTCTGTCCACTGTGCTCTCTCAGGTACAAATCAAGCCATTAGAAATACAGAAGATGCCTTTTAGAGGTGAACATTTGCTTTCAGTGTATACCACATGGTCGTTGCCTGATGCAAGTTGGACAGTATTTTCTAGTCCTTATGGGTAAATGAAATCTTCTTATTAGTGACCAGAGAAGAAAATTTCCATGCCCATAGGAGTTTTCATTTTTTCCTGTTTTTGTATGTTTACTCCTGCCTTTTGGAGGCTATGCCTAGAAAGGAAAACACTGAGTCCCTGAACTAAAGTCTAATTGAGATGTAGCTCCACAACTGGGAGATGCTGTGCAGCATGAAATATTTCAAAAAGTCTTTTGGAGGGTAAAGTACACACACGTACAAATAAACATGAAGATATTTCTACTTGCTTCCTAAGGAAGCAGAGAAACCTGAGTCTTTACAGCAAAAATATCAATGTAAACAAGGTCACAAACAAAGCATATTTGATGGTACACACTTTAAATCCACTCCTCAACTGTTTCTTTTCTTTGCAGCTCAAGCTTTCAGAATTAATAGACCTGTATGACAAAGGAGGAACCAAGGGCAGTTATTTGAAGGATGTTGTGCCGTAACTGGTGATTCAATCTTTCACTCTATCCCACTAAACCCTAATGGATTTTTGCTTTGAGGACTGTAGCCATGTAATAAGGAAATAACAATATTAATCATGTATGCTTGGTATTAGTCATGACAGCATGTTCTACTCCCTTCTATTAAAACTCAGCAGTAATGATGAGTAGTTTTAAAAGATGAAATCTTAATAAAATGACTAATAGATCTACAGGTATCTTGAGGAAAAGAAATGAAAATTTAAATTAGGAAGACTAGCAACATATTAACATATTTTAAAAGTCTAACATCACAGTACTTGAATAAATTTAAGTTTTTACTGGGTTTGGCACAATAAAAAAAATTAAACAATAAAAAGACATAGCTAAAACTAGATTAGAAAATCAGACGAACACATATTAAGAGTACTACTCCAGGATATATCCAGATTCCAGGAATTTCCACCCCACATCTGGTAGACTATTTACAACTGCTAGGTTCTTTTCCACTTGATGGACACATTTCAAATCTGTGCTGAAATATTTGACAGATTATTATTAGCTCAAATTTAATGAGCAGTAAGGATATTCAATAACAGGTATTTTCATTAATTATGCCAGGGTAGGTAAAGCGACATCAATTTCATTGTTGTTGTTATTATTGTTGTTATTATTATTGTTATTATTATTATTACTCAAGTCTCAGATAGAAAACAGCAGCTGTACAGAAAAAGTATTGGATTTCCAGAAAGTTTACATTTCACTTTTAAATTCAGAAGTGAAAAACTGCAGATAGATTATAGTCTTAGAAGCATCGACTGTGCAGCTTCCACATTTAAAGCTGCCATTCTGTCTAGAGGGGAAAGGATTAAATGGCTGTGCCTTGAGTTATAAAGTACAGGACTTCTGCAATATGAGAAGGTGGTAAGAACTGGTTGGATGACCAGGCCCAGAGAGTGGTAGTGAACGGTGCTGCATTCAGCTGGAGGCCAGTCACTAGCGGTGTCCCTCAGGGGTCTGTGCTGGGACCAGTTCTGTTCAATATTTTTATTGATGACATGGATGAGGGCATTGAGTCTATCATTAGTAAATTTGCAGACGACACTAAGCTGGAAGCGTGTGTCGATCTGTTGGAAGGTAGGAGAGCTCTGCAGAGAGACCTGGTACAGTTGGATGGATGGGCAGAATCCAATAAGATGAAGTTCAATAAGTCCAAGTGCTGAGTCCTGCATTTTGGCCACAACAATCCCCTGCAACGCTATAGGCTGGGGACAGAGTGGCTGGACAGTGCCCAGGCAGAAAGAGACTTGGGGGTACTGGTTGACAGCCGACTCAACATGAGCCAGCAGTGCTCCTTGGTGGCCAAAAAGGCCAATGGCATCCTGGCCTGTATCAAGAATAGTGTGGCCAGCAGGACCAGGGAAGTCATTTTTCCCTTATACTCAGCACTGGTGAGGCCGCACCTTGAGTGCTGTGTCCAGTTCTGGGCCCCTCAGCTCAGGAAGGACGTGGAGATGCTTGAACGCGTCCAAAGGAGGGCAACAAGGCTGGTGAAGGGCTTGGAGCACAAGCCCTGTGAGGAACGACTGAAGGAGCTGGGGATGTTTAGCCTGGAGAAAAGGAGACTCAGAGGTGACCTTATCACTCTCTACAACTTCTTGAAAGCTGGTTGTAGTCAGGTGGGGGTTGGTCTCTTTCTCCAGGCACCAACTGACAGAACAAGAGGACACAGTCTTAAGTTGCACCAAGGAAAATATAGGTTGGATATTAGGAAAAAGTTTTTTACAGAAAGAGTAATAAAATATTGGAATGGTCTACCCGGGAGGTGGTAGAATCACCATCCCTGGACGTGTTTAAAAAGAGATTGGATGTGGCACTCAGTGTCATGGTTTAGTTTAGTTAAGGTGTTGGGACATGGGTTGGACTCAATGATCTTGAAGGTCTCTTCCAATCTGGTGATTCTGTGATTCTGTAATCTGTGTTTGCAGGTTGCTGTTATCACTTCATGAAACTGCAAATATCAATGCAGAGATACTTTTCTATAACAGATTCAGAAGTACTTCATAGAATTCAGATACCTAAATCTGATAATAGTCTAGGTCTCTGTTTCATAGTTAAGGAAAGAAAGATAACATAAAAAATGTAATTTACCAAAAGACACATCTGCGAAGTCAAGATGGAGTGAGATTTCAGATCATTTGGTTTCCAGTCCTGTCTTAAAAATGCAATATGCTATTCTTCTGCTTAAAAATATTTACAAAAAACACTGCCAAAACTATTCATAATGAGTTTTAAAAATCAGTTAGAATGAAACCATAGTTTTAAAGAGAAAGGCCAGAGTAAGAGTTTCATTAGTTGCAGATGATTGCAGTTAAGCAACAACAATCTCTACACTGCCAGTTTCATATAACATAAATGGCTCAAGGAGAGTCAGCACAGCTACAGCCCTGCTGTGAATGCTGAGAAAAGGGGGCAGCAAAAGATAAAAGATTCAGTGCAGTGCACGAGGACATCTCACGTCAGGTCATTCTGCTGGAAAAAACAGTGTCTTGTGCAAAATGCAAGCAGTGGCTGAATTGAGCCATGGTGCTACATATTGTATTTACCTCTACATAAAATCCACCAAAGCCTAAATATCTATTTTGTCTTTATACCTACCTGCCACTACATGAGCTTTTCCTGCTACTTTTCAAGGAATGTCAGAATGCCACCTTAACTGACACATGAAAGCTACCATTTTGCATTTGAAACATTCCCTGAATGTTCCCCAAATACAAGAAATAAGAAATTACTTCATATCTATAGTCATTTAATTTCTTCTATTTCCTAAGAGAAAAAAACTAGATGCTAAGACCCAAAGAGATACGTAACCATAGTTATTGATACTTCCTGAGATGTTTTATTCACAACATTAAGAACAGAGAAAATCTTAAACATATCAGCCTTCATTCAACTGGAATTCTACCTTGGCTCTAGATGATTTGGTGCACTATAACCCTGAACAGTAGATCCAACACAAGGTTTTTGGCTTTATGCAACTGAACTGACATACTCTCCTACTCATAGACACTCAGAAGTAGTTCAAGGGCCTCTCACTCTCTCCCCAAATCTTGTTCATTGTTGGTGGTGTAGTGGCTAGACCCAGAACCACCAAAAATGTCCATACAACAGTATTATGTTGGTGCTCGTCTATCCATCTTTATATTTGGACAATAAATGGAGGTAAAAGCTAGAAATACATTAATTTCCAGCCTTAAGAATAATCATACCTATTATGGTGGATAACCATATCCACTAGGTGTCTGGATTGACAAACTATGCATTGTTGGACGTTATCAATTAGACAAAAGCCGAAACTCATAGGTCTGCCTGTGAATAATCCTAATTTCAGCCTTTTAAAATTCTTGCTGCAAAATTTAAAGGAGAGTCTACTGGAAGAGGAATAATTAATAAATCCTGAGTAGAAGGAGCACAAAGGCATATAATTTAACAGATATAATGGACTCTCCTTCTACATACAAGTTCATATTGCATTTTTTGGGCTCAAACTGCCAGTTTGAGAGATCCTGAGAAATATTTTTTAAGAGAATTGCTAGATAACTTTTTTTCTGCAACCTCCTCCTGTGTTGACACTTCACCAGAGAGATCACGTATTTACCTTACCACATGAGAGCACTAAGACTGAAGCAATGTTACGCTGTACTCAGCTGGGAGTCTTTACAACCCAAGAGAAACAACAAGCTGAAAGTCAGTCTTTGATAGAAACTCATCATGCTTTCATGGTATGAATAATATTTTCACCTTCTACAAGCAGAAACTCAAGATTAAGTGATTCACCTAAAGCTAAAAAATAATCAGAAAGGAACCATGTAAAGGCTTCCAGTAAAATACACTAAGAACTGACTAAACCTACCTATCTAGGCTTATAGGAGTCTATCAGTCTGTCTGTCTATCTATGATCTGTATCAAAAGTAATGAAAGACAATAAAGACAACAGAGTGCCCACAACATTAAGATAACTAAGATCACTGTACATTGGGGAAAGATTCTCCCTGCTATGAAAGATGCCATGAGTTTGATTAAACTACCTAATTTTGAAATTCAAATAATTTTATATCCATAGGACATAGTAAAGCAAGGTGAAATACCAGGGTCAACTAATTATCTGTGTCATACAATAGGCTGCAGTGATTGTGCCACAGATTTTTTTGCAGAGCTATGAAGATACGACATATCCTTAAAACGTTTCCACAAGCAGCAAGGCATTTTGCATCTAGGAAAAGAGTGAATTCTCATCAAAGTCACACTGCAAATATAAGACTGAATTTTCCACAGGTATCTTCAGCATTACTGAAAAATTTTTCAGCATCACTGAAAAAATTCCATGCTGCTTTACAATGAATATTTTCTAAGACATTAAGACAGCCCAAACATTAACATACGTACATATGCTAAGCCTTAATTAGTTACAGAAAAAATCAGAAAGAAACAAAGGTACAAGCTCAGGTGTCTTGCAGAGCTATTTCAAAAGTACCGAGATGCAATAAGGATTGAAAATTAAGTTTCATCTCCTGTTCAAATCCCTGCTGTGCAACCAGGCTCCACACACTTCCTATTTTCTCTATATTACCTTGAGGTTAGAGCTACAGATCCTGTATTTGATAAAGACCCTACAAGACAGAAGTGCTAGAACAACTCAAGCTGCAAAGGACACGCTGCAGACAAAACCCTACCTGCAACTCCTGCTGGCACGCTAGTTGATGTACTTGTCCTTTACTGAGGGCTAAGCCTAAACCCACAGGTTACTGTACACAATGCAGAACCAAGTATATTACCACTACAGCAGCTTTACAACAAATTTACTCCACAAACACGTAGCATATGACAGTAAATGTTTCTGAAAAAAATAGATTATCAGAGTTCATTTACTTTGGCTTTTTTATTTATATTATATATTTATAAAACTTATGCATATTTTAGTTTATAAAATGTCATATGGACATTTGATCCTATTAAAAGATTAGTCAATATTTACTATTAAAAATTAAAAATTATTCTTAATTAAAATAAAGATTTAATTTAAAATTTATTTGCTTCTTAAACTCCTAAACCATTTGCAAATACATAAATGCACATTCAAAACTGGAGAGGTACCATTTTTTTTATTCCTAGAGAATTATCTACAAGGAGTCTGAGAAGTGGATTATGTTAGATAAACAAGGTATAAATCAAAATTTAATACTTGATACTCTATATCAATCCCCCCTTTCAGCTTTTCCAAAATCTCTTTCTGTGAACATGTTTTAACCTTATCATAAATACCCAACAGATTTTTGTATCATTTTGAGGGTTCAGAGAATGTCTCAGAAAACAGAAAAGAAAATCCTGATGTCCATACCAGTTTTCAATATGCATTCAGGTGTACAGGGCTACACTTTTAGTTATATCTTTCTCATGTTTTTTAATTTCAACATTTAACTTCCAACATTTAAATCCCACTGAGAGATTTGCCATATTAATCCATATTAAAAAATCAACTGCAGTAAACTTATAAAATATTTACAACCTGATCATTGTTGCACAGAAAAAAATTTAAAGCAATATAAATATGATTATTAGCCAGTACATACAGAAGGGGGTATTATGAAGGCTCTGAAGAATGAAGCAGGATTTGCAGTACAGATTTCCAAAAGGAAAAAAGTGTGCAAAAGCACTCTGAAGAATAGTGCAGTGATCTAATCTTTCAGCTTGCACTAAACCCATTCATCAGAACTTCATCTTTATTAACTCCTGCTTTCTATACCTGAGCAGCACATGTTTGATGATCTGGCATATAGCAGAATGCTGTATGAAACACAAAGAGTGTCCTTGAATTGGCAAAGTAAGATCCAGAAAGATAAAATTTCAAATATAACGGTACTACATTACTTTAGAAATACAGGTACAAATTCTATGGAGCTAAACAGGATTTAAAGGTAATTTCTTTGGTAATCTTCTAATTTCTGGCATTATTTTCTGAAATATAGGGTTTCCTGCATCTGAAAGTACTCAAGAGTCAAAAAGCCAAATACAACAACAGTACATTATATGTTTTGCAAAGCTGATTGACCTATGGAACCAGCCTACTACAGACCTCTCAAAAATTTCTTCTCTAGAAGAAATCTCCTTAATACACTGTTATTTTATACCCAAAATGATAACAGCTTAACTAAAGAAGAGCATCCTCGCAAGGAACAGCCAGAGGACGAGAGGCAGATGAATAATTTTGTCTCATTTTTTAAATAGGATTAAAAGCAACCAAACAACAAATCTTCAACATAGTGCAAATTACAGCTTTTGAAATTAAAATGACCTCACACAGCCAGAAAGGTGTACCACTGCTGAAATTTGACAGCTATAAGCAGGAAGAAGAAATGCTGGAATATGTACAGCTCAAATCTTCATAATAAAACAATCACCTTTAATATAGAAAAGCCTATCTGAGAAGAGCAATTACACAAACTTAGGAAGAAAAGATTGCACTTCGTTGCTTGTCATGTTAGAAGGTACCGTCATATTGGTTTAGGAACAACAATAAAACAGCTGATACCACTGCATTGCTATCAGCATACATCATCTTTTCAGCAACTACAAAAGACAAAAAGTAGACTAAAAAACAGAAAAGCTCACCACTTCTTCATGCCTGCATTTTCTCACATTAATTCCATTAATCTGTTATTAAAAAGATAAAGAGAAGACTTACTCTACATTTCATAAGCATAGATTTCATTTCACTTTTCTAGAAAAATACAGACAAAATAATTTGCAGTTTTACTCACCTGTAGAATTGCATCTCCTATAAAGAGCAAACCTGAAAGTTCCGCTGAAAACAGAAAGCATATTTTTCACTTACTTTGTACAAAACATCCAACATTTTCTGTACATGAATTCTTATTTGATGTTTTTGCATAATCTTTTAAAACATCAAAAAAAAACCTGAAAAAAACCCCAACAAAAAACTTCCAAATAAATTATTTGTATTTTCTTTTTTAAACCCAAATTACCAGTGTATCATTGGTACAATAAAAGAGGCTATTCAGGCCAAGCACAAGACTGTGAAAATTCATCCATCAGTCACTAGCACCTTTCAGGCCATTCTGGTGAGGTGCGGTATATTTTTCTGAATAGAAAAGGACTGCAGGACTAGGTCTTATTTGCCTGTGAGAGATCATTTCTTACAAAGAGAAAAAAACAATATAGAGACTCTAGAACTACTTATGAATGACAAATTTAATTTTTAAACTTTTACCGAAAATAAAGGACCCTTTAGATCCTGCATCTTTGATAAACTCTGATAAATAACAGGGACTATTAATGCTGGATAACACTTATATATCATGAAGAGCTAGAAAATCAATATATCATAAAAAAAAAATCACCAGCCAAACTGAATGTGACTTTTAAAACAAAGCTGCATCAAAAAGACATTAACAAAATCTAATTCTACACTTCTGTTTTTTAAACACTGTGGTCCATTTCAGAGCTATCTGGGGCAAATACACCTTATAATCATACCAGAAATATAACAAAGATTATTTAAGTTTCTATAAAGAAGTTAATAACACCCAACACGAGGACTAAGGAATTTTAACAGATTACACGCAATTATAACCTATAGTATTCCATATCATCACAGAAGATACTGTCTAGAAAAGGCTAGTGTTGGACTTGATCCAAAAACTTTACTTATTTACATGAGCTGTAAAACTAGAATCCATATTGACATAAATTATGATACTCAAATCCTCGTTTGAAGGAATGGTCCTATTAGCTATATTTAACAATGGATTGTTAAATTATTGCAGGACAGACATTCTGATTTATTTTGAGGCACGGGCTTTGGGTCAAACAGTATTTTCTCTGTCAAAGTTCCCTAGTCCAGGCACATGGCATGACACTTTCTGCATCTCAAGACAGCAGTCTCCTACACAAGAGATATCCCTCAAAACTAGCTCTCTAAAAATCAGAAGTATTTTTACTGAAAGCAGTAATGAATTATATCATAGCTAGGTATGGGGGCTAGAAACAATGTAACAGCTCCTGCAGCAAAAAAATAATGACAAAAATAAGATTGCACTTCAGTGTGCTCCATTAAACTAAAGTATATCTTTCTTATTTTTCCTGCAGTTCTTAATAGCATTTTAATAGCTACTGCATGTAATATATGCCACATTTTTACATATTACTTAGTTATATGTATACTGAAAAGAATGTAGTCACAAGTATAACTTCTTAAGGTTAACCTGATGGCCTTCCTTAGGGGCTCATTCCATGCTCCTCCTTAGCCTCCCTAACTCCAACTTTCACACCTGCCTTTCAGGGCTGGCTTTCAGCCCCCAATATGCTGATTGTTCCACACCACTCTTTATCTGTGTGGATGAATATGAGACTTTTTCTATGCTGGCACATTTTAGTTGAGGAGAAGCTAAGTTCTGGAATTACTGCATTACAGATGGAGGGAAATGTTTCCAAGTTTACATTTCTGGCCTTACACAAATAAATACAAACATAACAAAGGTATTAAGTGCACCATATCACTACTGATTCATGACCTTCCTCCCTCATAATTGCGCACATCTTGAGCTGTTTAACTATTATCCATGTATCATTCCAGTAATTTCAAAACATTGCCAGTTAATACAGAGATTCAGCACCAGCTCTGTTATTATTAAAAATAAGTATAGTCAAGACTATGCAGTACCGATTTTGCTACATATGAGCTGCTGCAAAGGCTGACACAGCTCAGCATTAAATAACAGGGGTATTATCAAGGTTCTGCCACTTGCCACCCCTGTCTCAATACTACCTGACTAACCAGATTAAAAACTCATGCATTCTCCTGCTGTGTTACCATGGTTTAAGAGGCAAACATTTGATCTGCTACAGCTTCCAGAAAATAACTGGGAAGTGAAAGCCATTAAATCATTGTCTTTTGTTAAATTTATTAAACATTTTCATTCTACAAATACCTTCCTGTCTCCTCCTAAAAATAATGCTTTGCAAGAATCTTTTATAAAAAAAAATACATTGAAGGCTTTACAAACTATTCCAAATATCAATTCTGTACTTTTTCAGAGAAAGTTTTGAAGAAGAGATCATAAAGACGTGGGAGAGAAAGGGTTTGTTTTTTGATAGTATTTGTTTAACACTGAAGAATCTCAAGATTTAATAGATTGTTCTTTAAAGGGAACATTAAAGCACTGTGTAATTAGCTGATACCTGATACCCACCTCTTTGTTCTTTGGAAATCTTAGAAATGACCACTGGAATATTATGTTCTGCTCCACCCTGAAAACAGAATAAATGACAATCTTGTCAGTCACTAAAAATGTCTTTTTGTTTAAAGTTATATTTTACCCTTTCTCTAAATGCCGTTTTTAGAGACTGAGAAAATAACTCTAATTCTTCATTTCCTCTTTTTTTAATGAATATTTGATTGTGATTAATTCCTTATTGTCTCACATAAAGAAGTTCTCAGTCGCCATCATTAGCTCAGAAACTGAATTCAGAACTCTACCAGACTTGAAAAAAAAGGATATCAGTTTCTGTGAATTCTGGAGCGCTTAGTGTATGAAATGTGTCTTGTAAAAGCAGAATGGCCATCCAACTACAATGGCAACCACACCGTGACCACTTAGTTTTCACGCTGGCTAGAAGGAGGTAAACAAAAGCACAAGAAAGAAGGTTTGGACTTTTCATCTCAAAAGCAGCCTTTATTTGTTTCTGTCTGTCACACAAAAGTGAGGAAAGCAGTGGCATGAGTAACAAGGAACAGAAAAAGAAATGCTAAGATATGGAACAGTAGGTGTTCAATAAATGGAGAGAAATAAAGGAAAACCGGATGATCGTTTCAACAGCTCAACAACAATTCAATGCTGTTGCTTCATTCAGTTTATCCTGTTGGGACTGGAAACATTTATGGTCCTTAAGAACAAAGTAATAAAAATAAATCTTAAACGAAAAGGAAATTCAAAGGAAGGTAAAGGCAAATATATAGAAAGACACAAATATTTTTTCCTCTGCAGAGAGCATGAAAGTATACGCTCAAATGCAAGCTGTACAAATTCAGAGCACCAGAAACCACTGTCTGCCACACTGCTCTTTGGCCTACGAATCCTGGTTAAGAGTTTGCTTGCTCTTCTTTTCAGCAGACAGTTTTACTTTGGGAATGATGGTTTTTTAGGTCCAGGCATCCAGTGTCAAGGTGTGAAAAGGACTGACACAGGTATTTTGATGGCCTAAGGAACAGCACACGTCCCTTCTTCATACAATCACCAAGTGTTTCAAACTGAACAGACTCCTGCACTCAACACCTCTTTCTCTCATGGAATAAAGATTAATTTCTTGCGACACTGTAGAATGTTAAATAGGCTAAATGTTCCTTCTGCTAGTGGCTATCAATGCAAATGGCCCTAAAAACACCGATTTAATAGGGATCTCAGTAATATTGCAACAATTATATGTCTACAGGAAAAGTTCTACTGGCATTGCATGAGATGAGTGCTGACAAGCACGGAACATATCAGTGTTTCTAGCACAGACTGAGTATTGACTCCACAAAGACCAGAGGCTACCATCATTTCAGTTAGGCTGAGGGATGTATTCAGACTAATTAAATTGTAGCTTTATAGGTTGTTGAATACCTTTCAGTAGTTTTCACCAGAGAAACAGAAACAGCAAAAGTTGTCTTCACTGCAGATAATGAGTTCAAGGTCAATAAATTTTTAAGTTTTAACCTATACCCTCCAGATTTTCTAGTCACATACAAATTCAATTTTTTTCAAAATTTTCCAAACAAAGCTTCCAATGTTACACACATGTTGCACTATTTAAAGCCCAGCAAAGAAGTGTAAGGTTTAAAATGGCCTCCCTGCCTCCTTAGACTCGGGGCTCCATTAAAGCAGGAAATTACTTTTATTACTAAGTGAGCCTGCAATGCACACAACATGATTATTCCTCTCTCATTGCATTGAATCTACTGAAATCCATTTACACGGCAGCTCTGAAGAAGCTTTCAGTAATGTCCTACTGAAGAGAATTATCTCCTCTCATTGCATCCGAGTCTGACCTGCATGAAGGCTTCTTTTTAAATTAGTAAGAGGATGTAGTGCCTACTATTCTAAGAAACAAAAAATCAAAATGGAAACCAGAAAATAGTTGACCACCTATCTATACCCAGTCACTGTTAGAAATTTGTAGCAAACTTTATATATTCTGCCAACCTCTTGTTGAATACTACTTCAGGTTGACACTGCAGCCTTGCATCCTGCATTCTCCACACTTGATTCTCTGTCCTGTAGAGGAAAAAATGTATGTACATCTAAAATCTGGTTTTACAGTCTCAGGGGATACTCTTCTGAAGAAACCTCTGGGAACAGAGGCAACTTTTCCACTGCTTTAAATTTTCTCTTCCTCTGGTATGGACATGTAGTTATAACCTCAGACAAAAATACATCAGAAGTATGGTGTTGAAGACTTAATGGCTCAGACCTCTACCAGACTCTTATCTTGATCTTTGTCAAGCAAATTTTCTTTGTCATTTTTCCTTAAGCAGGGACGGATAAGCCTGGAATAATGGCAGCAGCCCACCTGCGGAGGTGGCCCTGCTAGAGGAGGCAGAGGAAGCTCTAATCACTGGCAGCTGTTTGAAGGTCACTGTCCTGGATGTTGGCCACTACTGGTGAGAGGTCATTCACATCTCCATTCACGGTGTCAAATGATACACTCCTAAAGATTTTTTTTTATCCCAGTTTTTATGTGTGAGGGTTTTATTCAGAAGTTTTTGACATATGAAAAATAGGGCAATTGAAAGCAGTAACTTTTATTGACAAAGGCTGGGGGTTTTTGCCTCTAAGTATAACAAGAAAAATACTTTTTTATTTTCTAAAGAAAAGAGTTCATAAAAGATCAGACCAATTGCTGGACTTTACCATCATCAGAGTTAGACAACGTAGGGGACTTTATGACTTCATACAAAAAGGCAGCATTTCCACTAGTGAAAATATCTTTAAGGTCTACTGCCACTGAATTTTTTGACTGAGTCAAACTGAAAAGTCAAACTGAATCTCAGAAGATCCGTGATGCTGTTCACGATTTTAAAAGAATGATCAAAACATAGGCAGGAAAATGGCAGTGTACTGAGTCCTGGTAGCCAGGAGTCAGACTGTAACCACAAACCTCAATTTGTTTAATGAACTATCAATTTTGTTGCTTATTTCTTCAGGAACACTACATTCCAACTATTGAAAAAACAGGATGTTCTTTCAAAAATCATACACTTAGCAGCATCTTTTGTCGAAACTCTGCATCTCAAACTTGTCAGAGATGTGATAAATGACTAAAATACTACACTACACTTACCAAATTCTACATCTATGTCCATGGCTATTCCTTCACACACAAGCATTTAACAGGAGGCTTCAGAAAAAAGAATACAATTCCTTCAGAAGAGTGTAAACCAGAGCAGGTCTGCTTCAAATTCAATCACAGTTTCACCACTAACTTCAGTTAAGATGTACAGCAAAACACAAGGTTTTCAAACCTTAAGAGAGTGGACTATAATCTATTTTTAAAAGGGCTGAAGTTTAGGTCTTGGAGAAAAGTCAATCCTACAAGCAGGCTTTTTTAAGCAATCAGCAGAATTTCTGATTTTTACAAACATAGTTGGAACACCCGGGTTATAAGAGAAGAGAGTTTCCCTCATAGACAAGTAAAACAAAAAAAAAATAGTTTAATTTTGGAATTATAATCAATTTGTCCTCTGCTCTTAAGAAAAAAAGATAATTCCAAGCATCCAAAATACTTACAGTGGGATAAGACATTTTCAAAATTGACTCGAGAGAAATTTAAAAGGTGACTTTAACATGTGAGATTTCTGACAGTAAATGGGTGTTTTAAGTTAGCAGAAAAAAGAGACATGATAATGCCCCAGACCTAATTGCCAAAATTAAGCAAATTCATAACAAAGCACAAGTAAGTATTCTAAAGTGAGGGTTATTAATCACTGCTGTAATTAACACCTCAGATGAACTGCATCCTCTGATATACACCACAGCCAGAAAGCAAGTCCTCAAATAACCCCCATCTTTAATTAGTTTGGGAGTAGTAAGATAACAGAAACTACTGTAGTACATGGGGCTGTGGAAATTATTGAGACAAGGAGGAGAGATCTCAGTCCTTCTCACTCCTTCAGGGTTACTTGTAGACCTCTGCTTTCTGGCACAATTTCAAAATAATTGCATTTCTATTTAATATTAATAACAAATGTAAGTTCTTTGTTAAAGTTCAGGAATTTTACAAAACAAAACAAAACAGCAAATTTTTATTCATCTGCAAGAAGAAGCATACCATGATTAAATGACACATTTTAAACAGAAAACCAGCACTTTTCAGAGTATTTGGAACTGACACGTCAGTTCATGCCATAAATTAAAAAGTCCATTTCAGTGAGTCTTCATAAAGTTTGCCTACTAAAGTAAAAAAGGAAAATTACTATAAGTTCCAGTTCTAAGCTGATCTTACAACTAGCTTAAACTTATGATAATAATAGATTATCTTAATTATTTTTTAAGATTGTGTTGGCTATCCAATTGCTTGTCCATCTTTCTTTGTGAGAATGTAGAATTACTAATAAAGTGACCTAGCAAAAAAGGTCCCACATACATTGGTTTTTTTTTTTAATTAAGTAATTTTAAAATAATAAATCATACTACCTGATACACATCTACAGAACATCCTGGACCATAGGATTCAACTTGTCATTTTCATTATCTAATCTACACCATCCAAACAAGTTTGAGTTTCCTTTCTTTTGAAAGATTTCTTTTCTCTTTAATGACATTTTTGAAGGTATTTCATCATCTGATTGCTAGTTATTTCAAAAATTAAAAATTGTCTACTCATATCTGACTTTATGTATCTTCATCTTTCCATTACTCAAGTTAACTTTGATCAAAATATCTATGATATGAAATAATCCTAGAAAATAGATATCTTACTCTGAAAAGGTAAGAATATCGTGCGCTACTAATTTAAGAAAGACCACTGCACATTCACTATTTAATTTATATTTATCAATGATATTTTATTTTATGCAATGCACTTAATACTAAATAATGTGATTTTGAGATTGCCAACGTTAATTCTAAGTGATAACTCATTGTAAAGTATACATAAAAATCAAGTTTATTGACTTGAGATTTGTTTTCCAACCATCTAAAGTCCTTACTGCAAGCAGTTATTTCTTAGCACCATCTAAATAAAACCTCATTTACCCATACACTTGATTTTACACTGACATTCATTACTTCATCATTATTCAGTGAACTGTAACCTCCAATGATTCTGGAGGAAAAAAAACTTGAGTGTTGTTGACCAAACTGACGAGAAACTTCCGTGACAAAAAAGCAATTAGTTTTCCTTGAATAGTGGTCTTCATGGGTCAACAAGATAACAGCAAGGACACCAAGGCATTTTTAAAAATTAATATTTCTATTCAGCAATATTCTTATCAATGACAACAGAAGTGGACATTAATCCTTCTTATGAGCCACTTATAAGGTCAGTACTAGCAGATGTTCATAGGAAAACCTTTACTTTCACTTTATATGCATAATTTAGGCCTCTTTGCATTCATGTGACGTACACCTCATTTTTTTCCATTGCTATCTTGAGACTAAGAACTGCTGAGTTTAGAAGATAAACTTAATCTTGTGCTGTCTACACTCAGATTCAAAGCTAAGGTAAGGTTTTCAAAATCATAGACTACAATAACAAAAATTATTAGCCCTTCCTCCCTCTCCTAAAAAGGATCACCTACACTTGTATATGTTCTTAAATCTTACTGAAGAAAGCAAAAACATGGTAACATGATAAGTTGCTGTCTGTGCTTGATCTACAGAAAAATAAACAACACGAGCAAGCAATAACACTTCCTGCCTCACGAGTGAATTGCAGTGTATGAATGTGATATTCTTTGTAGGAGAATTGATGATGAACTTATTGGCTGTTCCATGTGCCTGCCACTGTAATTAAGTATTCATTAATAACTATTTAAATTAGAGAGAAGTTGAACACAGGTACAGTCTATACAGTTTAAAACACTTCTCAACTCTTACATCAAACCTTATTACAGAGTTGGCCAGCTCGAATTTTAAGGGAATGATTGCCTTCCATTCCATAGGGCAGCACAGTTTTGGCTGCCTGCTGTGACAGTATCGAACACACAAGAATATTTTTCCTCTCTTTTTTCTAGTCGTCTAAAATAGAGTTTGCATTCCTTAACAGTAACATTGATTATATACAAAAACACACTTTCTGTAATATGGAATAATAGACCAAAAAAATCCTCTTACCTTTATACTTAATCCAAATCCTCCTACAGTCTGTCTTCTAATTGTTACTGTTCTTTCCTGGAAAAAAATAAATCATGTTTTGCTAGATTTAATGTCTTCTGCCAGAACAACTATATTCATACTTCAATAAGTTTTTTCTGTGTTTCCATCCTACATTGATTTTTGTTGCTTTAATGAAGTTCTGAGTTCCTGAACTGAAAATCCCATGAAACCTACACTGCAGAGGAAAAAGAAAAAATCTGGAAGAAAAGAAGAGATCCTGTCTCAAAAAAACCCCAAAAAAATCGTTTGTTCAATTCACACCATCCTAGCCAGTACAGCGATGCGCTACGAGCAGGACTGTAGAGTTGGACAATTACGGCACAACACACACATTTCAGAGGTTAAGGCCTTGACTAGTCTTAAATTGGTCCCACATGCAGGTTGATCACTACATGCTGAAGTACATGCACTGCACTCCTGTATTGCATTTTCCAATTTAGTGTCATCTGAAAGGAAAACAACTTGTGCATGCCAAGACCGCTCACTGATGTGAACCAAAGCACAACAAGTGCACACGTCACATAAATCCATTTCAAAGGACACTAATGATCCAAATTAAAAAAACAAAAGCAAGCACAAAAAGAAAACCCACCAAAAGCTAGTACAAAACCAGCCACTGCTGATCTCAGAGCTATGTTTTAAAAATCACAGCCCATAACCTATTATTATTAAATGCAGACCACCTTTTTCCTTTTATTGCTTGTCTTAAAATTTGTGCTGGAAAAACTGTAGGCTACTATCTGTCTCAAATACAAAAATTTACAAAAAGTACTATCTTTTTTCTTGGTCTGTGTGTTGACTTATACCCAAAGATCATTTAAAATTAGTACATTTAGGTAGTGGTAAAATATATTATTAGCAGATATACCACATATCCAGATTCAAATATATCAATTTCATGGATTTCGGAATGTCCTGTACATGTGGTCTAGATTTTATACTCATTTAATTACATATATGTCTATTTCATGGCATAAGTCTGCAAGTATGTTTTAACTACATATGTTACATTTAACTGTATTTATTTCACCACAGTCAGCATAGATTGCCAGTGCCAGTCCGATTTCAATAGATCATCAGGAATGTAGCAGTGACAGAGAAGATGGAGTATATACAGATGTATTTTTTTCTTCTTTACTTCATTTACAGAAAGGAAAATAAAGGAGGTACCACATAAAAGTTTTGGAAAACTGTTATTGCTGAATTTTGGTGGAAATCAAGTCACCTTGTTTCCTTTTTCGTGTTTGTTACAAATATGAACTGTGGAACTGTGGAAAGAGCAAGCATGAACTCATCCAATGTTTTGGACTGAAAGACAAAATGGATTGCCTAAAATGAAACTTACCATTTATTCGTTTAGGCTAGTGCTTGCAAAAGGTAAAATGCTTGCATATATTTATTCTAAGAAAAAGGTATCTATTTTGCTGTAAATAGCCAAATATTTCAATTTTTTTTCTACCATAAACTTCTAAAAAGGAACTTTCAAAATGCAGTTTCCACAGCCTGGGTTCAGGCCACAAACTGCACTTAGAAAACCTTTTTTTGTCTGCCACAGTTTCAGATGCAGGTAATAGTGCTGACAATATATTCAGGATAAACCAATATAGGCCACATTCTGAAGTGTGGTCTAAGCTGAGTTTACAGAAATGAACACAAAACACTCAGCTGTGGCTCCACTGGGACCTGTATTTTTCCTGTTAACTTCATCTCATTTCCACCTCCAGCTTGTGTTGAACATGGAGTTACTTGACTTGTACACTCTGGTCAATATATTCTGGTATTTTTTGTTGTACATGCCCAAATCAAATAGAACACACTTGTGCTAAGATGACATTGAAAAATAGCAACCTTTCACTAAAGTGGCTTGAACTGGCTAGTATTACATCAACCATGAATGGAATAAAGAACAACACACTTAAGATTAAATTTCGAACAAACTAATATTCTCAGTGAAAAACATGTTACTTCATTAAAATTTGTAGTTCATGATATGTCGGTAGTCACTGTAAATACTGGCATCTGAATATATTCTAATCTGAAGCTACGTTTCTAAAAAACCTAATAGAAAAACTATCCTGTGGAATATTTCTGTCCTTGTTGTCTTTCTTAGCCCAACATGCACAAAAGTACCCATAAAAAAAATGAATAAAATATACATTTTGGTTTTCACTCAAGCAAAGGCAGACTCAAGCTAGTCCTGGAAACACCTGATCTGGGGTCTTTTGTGAGTTTGCCAGTGCTGCCTGAAAAAAAACTGGAAACATTTCACACTGGAGTGCAGCACTACTTTTTTAAGTGAAAGAAATGCATGGTGGATTACTAAATAGGAAAAACTGTGTAGAATGAAAGAAACCCGAAAAATTTCAAGACACTTTTCCAGCACAACATAACTTAGGATTTTAGGTCTAGTATTTTTTCTAGTTTCTTTTGTACCTCCATTGAAAGTTGCTATTATATATTTTGGGACTAGACAGTTACTGAACTGAAGTCACTCCTAAAACATACTGCAAACTAGATTCACTCGAGTGATGTGTTATGTGCCGTGAAGGCATTGCACTGTATTTTACCTAGTCTAATTCAACACACCTCTCAGTCTTACAATAAAGAAATAATACTTCGCTGTATCTTAATTGCAGAGAGTTACATATTCCTTACATCAAGGTAGCTAACAATAACAAACATACAAATGATCTTCAAAAATACAAATCAGAATTACATACAAGTTGTATATTTCATTAGTAAACCGTCAATAACCCCCTACTCTGCAATTTCAAACCCCTCATAAACCTTACAGTGAAATAGCTCTTCCAGAACAGTTAAAAGCATCAGACAATTCATACATCTGAATTTTGGATTAGGATCAAGCCCCAGTTCTAATCAGCCATTGGTCAAGGCAAGTTTAGTTTTGTATCAATAAAGAAAAATAAACACATTCAATCTTGGTGGGTCAAAGCAGGTGTCCAAATGAGGTGTTAATCAACTTCATCTAGTATAGAGGCAGGATGTCAAATTTAACTTGGGAAAGATGAATCCCTCCCTTTTGACTTTCAAAGTAACTTGAATAAGTTTTTTGATGGCAGATACCCACTTTGAAATGTTTTTCCAGAAAATTCCTTTGTCCAAGTAAGTTTTATTTTTGTGATTTGCACATGCCTTATTTTATTTACCCTCAAAAACCCCAAACCAAGCTTAATTTTCAGTGCCATTTTACACCCAGGTGAGTGGAATATACTTTTTCTGCAAAGCACTATATTGTAATGTAAAATATTTTTATTATAATGATTAATGCATGAAAGAAGTTTAACTAGCAAACCAAAGCAAATTATTTTGTTCTGATGCCTTTAATTAGCATTTCAAATGAACAATAACAATAATAAAATGCTTTTCTCTGGTCTAATAGCTTGAAGTTCTTAAAGTGATTTACAGCTATTCATTTATAAAACACAGCAAGATCTTTGGAAAGCAACAAATTTTGCACAAGTGAAGAAGTGCTCTAAGTATCCTGATTGACCATTTGTGTTCAGGTTAAAAATACTTTTGTTCCATTGATTCTCTATCAATATTTCTATGCTTTCCCCTCTTTTTGCATCACATGATATTCTATGATTGAATTTGCAGTGGTTTTGCAAATTCCAAAAGCAACTTCATCTCCAAGTTTACAAAATAAAACTTGGTTCAGATGAAAAGATACTTAGTTCCCTATCAAGACTACACTAAGTGTTCTGTGAGCTTGTAATTCCATTTTCACATTTGTTATCTACATTATACCAAACAGAGAGAAGGTCAGAGCTGCTAGGACCCTTAAAAGGAAGATTCAGAGTAGTGCTCTTGCACAGAACTAGAGTAGTTACGATTTTATTGAAAAACACAAAGCTGCTGCCATGCTGTCAGCATTTTCCATGCCTCTAACTGAGAAAATTACTTGTCCACACATATGTTCATTGACTGGAAAGGACAGCTAAGAGTTTTGCCAAAAAAAGAAAAAAATTCTTCCTCAGAGCTATGCAGTGAAACAGAAATAATGTTTTTGAGGCTTTCATTAAAGAGCTACTAAAATTTCTCCTTAAAATCCATATGATCTTCTGGGGAACACAAATGTCATCATGACTGAGATCAGAAGTGAAGAATGACCATGTGAGCACAGAGCAACAGTAAATAGTGAGGAAAGGAAAACACAGAATCCTATGTAATCATGAACTATTTATATTTAGTCAAGAGTTAATGTTATTTTTAAGTTACATCTTGGAGCATAGTAAAAATTCAAGTATTTCTTACTGATTGGTATATGATGTAAAAGGAAGTTTATAATTGCTTCACTGACTTAAGAATAATAATTAGTTAGCAATCCTTTCAAACTACTTATCCTGTATAATATAAAGCAGTCATCTAATGTGATCTAATAATCTAATAATGTGTCTCTATGAAAGAAGTCAAGTAAATGTTGAATGAAAGGATGAAGAAACTTCAAAAATCTTCACAAAACTGAACTAACAGCATGTGAAACTTAAATATACCATTTCACAGCCTTTTTCCCAATGTGTGGTTATTCATCTAGTGAGTCTGGATATTCATCTTACAAGAGTAAAGGTATGAAGAATTAGTTCAGGTACAGACAGAAAACAAGACCTCTCTTTTCAGAGGATAGAACAGAGAACAAGTTATTATACATATGGAAGCATATGACAAAAAGCTGAAAGGTTTTCAGCACAAAACAGTAGGTGGGAAAAAAGGAACAGACATGGAGAGGAATCTACAATAGCACAGCAACATGGAAAAATGTAGGGGGAAATAAAGGTGGAAAATGTTAGAACATGGATTTTTAAATGTAATAGTATAAAGATAAAATCAATACATTGGCAGCAATTTCATACATCAACCTGTCAACATTTGATGCCATAATATATTCCAGGCCATACTCTCATATAGTTTATCAGCTATTAGTAATCCTACTGCATTTTGAAATAAGAAAATATAATGAGAATTTTTCAAAATCTGATTTCATTATTGCATACATTTTCAAGTTTTTATATCCTCTTTTTGGTAATGCTTTGCTCTTTCTTAGTGGCATTTCTTTGGATTAATTTACATGTGCAAGCTTTATACTCATTCTGAGTGTAAAGGACACAGGACATGGGTCAGTCCCATTTCCAATTTGAATTAATAGTGTTAACAAGGTTTGCCAGCAGACTTGCTCATCTGCTAACTACTTCCATCATGTGGCATTTGAAGCTTGCCTCATTATTTCAGTTCCTCGTGCAACTGGAGAAGGTTGGCAGTAAGGGAGGGCTGCAACATGCTTGGTCAACTGGAAATCCCCCTTCCTCTGCAGCTGTGCTGAGACTGAGGATGGCAAACACAGCGCTGTCGTGGAAGCTGTTAACAGTGACTGGAATAAAAAAAAGCACTCAACCCGTCGTTTGTTCTTACTTCAAAATGTTCCCGCTCCTGCAGCTTATGCTTGAAAGCTGAAACATTCACCTAAATATCTACTTATAAAATTTCTACTCATACAATTGATTCATTTCAGAAGTACTGTATTTCTTAATATAGAAATAAAAGAGAAATAAACCTATAAACCCATGGTCAGGATCTGAACTCCTACTAGGCTTAGTAACAAACATTCTCTGTAGTTTCCAGCTACTGCCTCACATCACAGACTGCTACTGATCGATATTTTGGGTTCTCGGAAATTTTTTCTAATTTGCAATATTTTTTCTTGTGGAGGAAAAGCCTTCTTCCAATGAGGAAAAGTTATTATTTTCTTTCAAATCTGGCATTATAAATGGCATTTTGGACTTCAGCTGATTGCTATGCTTTTTACTTTTAAGTAACTGCAGAAAAATAAGCTGCCTTAGGCTTTCCCTAAATAATCATATTTACATCTGTCAGGTTGTCACTTTAAAGCTGTCCAGATTGGCAGGGAAAAAAAAGTTACCCCCATCTGATAGATACTTGACGACTTCTGTGAAAAAATGGATTCACTCCACTGAATAGCTGACAGATCCCAACAAGATAAAAAAACCCAAAGATTCTTACTGGTAGCTTTGTGAAGGCAACAAGAATGGAAAGTGCTTGAAAGGTGACCTATCTGTGCACATATTTGTAATTCTCTCCAAGACAGGGAGTTTCATTTTGGCATTGTTTATAATGTTCAACCACACATCAGAATCTAAATTGTAAATAAAGACAATAGAGAAAATAAGGCAAAACTATTATTTACCATTTTAAGCTTTTAATTTTTTCTTCTATTTCTATTCATTAAAATTGCTAATGTTAATTGAACTTGTTTTACCAACACTAAAATATATGACAAAAAAATTCATAATTTTGAAAAGAGAATGATTCAATGTAACAGATATAAAATTAACTCTCAGGAAGTCTCAAAAATTTAAATATTCAAGCAAGGAAAATGTAATAACTTCATCTGACTTCCTAGGCATGTCATCATTAAGTGATGTGTTCTGAATTTAAACTTACTTTTAAAAATTAATAATAGAAGTATTATTGAATAAAAATCAAGAAGAACAGTCTGTTGTGTAAAGTATGTAACTTAAGACAATCTCTAAAAACTAGGGTTTTTTTAATACTTTATGGGCTTTGTATATATTTATGAATCTTTCAGCAGTTGATTTCACAATAGCATAAGGACAACTTTAAAAGGGAGATATCACACGTTCTTATGTTTACAGAAAAAAATGACTGTGGTTAACAATATCAGAAAACAGATCTGGCTACAGTGCAACAATTTAAGACAGCGTTACTTTCTGGCCTTGGAAAAGGTCTTTATTGATAGTTTTTTCTTTATCAAAAAGCCAATGATGGTCCTTAGGCTACATTTAGATACAACTGTATCAACCTCAGTTAAATGCTTGGACAAATGCCATGCTACTCTGAGAGCTGTTGCTCTATCAATTCACAAAAGACATGCGTTCATTTTTTATTAGTATTGAATTATGACTGATCTTCACACAAATTTCCCCCAAAGATCCTTAATTAAAAAAATCAAACCACTAAAAGAAATTATTAATGTTTAATTAATTAATGCATTTACTATACAGCAGCATAGAAATTATTTGCTTGAAAGAAATGTGACTCATCTGTATGTTATCATCAGGTGACTTAGCAGTATTTTGTAAAATCTATGACCCTTTAAAAGAGCATTTAAGACAATTTTGTAAAAATGCAAACTGTCCTGGTAGCTAACAATTTGCCAGTTTATTTTGCCAGTTTATTTTTGCCAGTTTTTATTATTTGAAAATAAACTGCTCTCAGTCTATTTTCATTCTTTTAGAAAAAATAGTAGCTGATTCAAATCATCTATCCTGTCAGAAGGTACACTGTCATAGCCTTAATTTATGGATCTCATATGCACGTAGACTCTATGTGTAAAAAAATTTCTGAGTACAATTAAAATTTCTTAAAGAAAAGAAGAAAAAATCCACAGCTTCCTAGACAGATAAACTACTTATCTTGCTAAAGCACAATAATCCTTTTCCTTGAATTTCAGATGTTCATGAAAGGTGATAGAAATAGTGAGGATTAACTCTAAAATAAAAATATTGATTCTGGAATGGCAACTATTAAAAACTTTCCTAGAAATAAATCTTCAGATGAGACATGCCATATCTTAGGCTATGTCCTCTCCCATCACAATTTTTACCAAGTTCAGCATTAGGTTGTCCTGGTTAGTCCAGGCTTTTGACATGCATGTCTAAAAAGACTGGGAGTTGCCTCACTGCACATTGTTATATGGAACACCACACAGCAAACTTTTGTGAACATAATTTCAAGTAATAAAAGAAAGATGCTTAAAAGCATATATAAAGATATTCTGTAATCCTTCCATCAATAGTGACGAGGTTCCTATATGGTTTAATTCAGCTCTTTTCATGGCATTTCCTAACTGCCCTGGAAGAAAAAGGTGTGCCTGACCTTGGTCTTATCTTCCCACCCAAGCTACTCCAACTGTGGCATACACTTCCCATAATATAATGCCTCTCTACAGGCAAGGATTTAATCTGGATTTTTAGTAACAACACTGCCTTCTACACTTTGAGTTTCACAAAATGTTCTCATCCCAATTTTGGTCATTTGCATTGGAGCTCAAATCTACATTGGATATCTGCTAGCAGCACAATGCTGAACGTGCTACATTTCTTTCTCTTGGAAAGCAAGTCTTTCTTATTGCACACTCAATCATCTCTTTAATACTTATTGATGCAACTGTACTCCATGGTCCATTTGAATGATGGTTGATGCAGTATGGAATTGTTGTAGGTACAATTGCTGCAGGACTCTCACTATTGCTATCATTTTTTTAGCCCACTAAAGAAACAGATGCTTTCTTTTTTTAGTGCATAACACTGTTTATTTTGTTTATAATCTTTTATGCATTTTATTTTCTTACTTCAAACTGTATACAACGAAAGAAGAAACAAGTTTTCTTTGCACTTCTTTAGTTTTGGAAACTAGACCTGTTTAACACCAAAAGGAAATGTTCCAAATTAAGAACTAGGTCCTTATCCCATACACTCACATTAAACAGCACTTCATTCCTAAGGAGCCATTGACTTCATTTAGATTATTCTGCAGGATGCAGATCTGGATGCTGCTGGAACGTTAAGTGCCTGTTTAAAGTCTGTCCTACACAGAGGAGCATGCAAATTGATTCAGACTCAACGAACAGAAGAGATACTGTTCTGAACTAGAAACAACAGTAATAGCCTTTCGTTCCACACCAGTGCAGCAGTGATAAAGCAAAACCTTATAATCAAATTATTTGAAGATTATTTATTTAAACAGATTAAAAATTACTTTTATTGTAGCTACTTGTCTGTAAAATTTAACAATATTATTGTTCCTCAGTTAAAAATTTTATTTTTATGCTTTAAGAGTTTATTCTCTGAGGCATTCAGTGTCAGTTGCTAATGAAAACCCTTGCTTTGTAGAATTCAGGTAAAAGAAAGATAAATGCAGTCAGTTATCTAGAATGACAGAAAGAACAAAACAAAATCAACCAAACAAAATATAATATGAGAAAAACAAACTAAAAAAAAATTAAACCTAATAAATTAGGAATAAAAATGAGGAAGAATAGGAAAAAAAAAAAAAAAGAAAGCCTGTGGGACTTGTGTGATTATAGTATACAATCGAAGCACATGATTTCAGATTATTCAAATTACCTGTGACAAAAGGACAGCTAAATGTCTGTGAAATGCCAATCATCCTTTGTTGGAATGAATCTAATGCTGCAAAACCTAGTCTTAAACCCAAAGAAAATCAGGGTAAAGTGCTCAAAAGTCACTAGTCTAACAATGAAACTTCCAGGAAAAAGCAACTTCGCATCAACAAACTAATATCAATCAGTTAATGAATTATGCATTGAATATGCAAATAATATAGAGGAGTTTAACTGGGGAAGCAAATAATCCATTATTTTCTACAGAGCCTTTGCAAATCTAAGGAGAGAAAAACTGTAAGACAAAGCCTTACTGTGAAAAGGGAAAAAAAAATAATGTGCATTTCATGAAGACATTTAAATAACAAGTTCAGCAGGATGTTACAGATATTACAACAGAATAATGAAAGTCATATCTCTGAGTGATAAAATCTTTTACTAAATAATGCCAGAATGGTGTTGGTGGAATAACAGTGCCACAGTGCATGATGCTAATTGAAGAACTACAGCCTGAGCTTGAACTCATAACTTATTTCTATCCTGGCTGCTGGATGTCCTGTCTCTTGAGGAACAGTGGAGTCTGCTGGTAAAGGAGCATGTATATTCCATACAAAGGAACAGACCTGTACTAGTAAACTGCACTTGTTCAGCATGAAACAGTCAGAAGCTAATGTCAGATTTGTCATTCAAATAAACCTAGACTCTATGGCGACTGTAGGCAGTGTGTTCCTCTTGTTTCAGAGAAAAGCTCCAAAGAATTCACCTTGAGATATTCATAATGATGAGATGGATAATTTCACACAGTTTTTCATTAATCTTTCACACTTTTGCACTGCTAACATTCTACCAATTTATTTTTTGTTTGTTCTTTGTACCTTTTTATTGTACTTGTATTTAGAGATGTGAATATGTGGCAACAGCAGCAATTTAATAATAAAACAGACATAATAGCATTCACAAAACATTTGCATAAACAGATATCACACTACTATGCCTCACAAGATTTAACACTAAATTCTATGATAATTTTATTTAGCTCCAAGGGAGACCAGAATGTTTATGATAGTTTCACATAAATCTTAAAAATATCTCTACAAAATATAATTACAGTATCTATAAAAATGTCTATAGAAATGAATAGTTTTCTATTATTTTTGTACTATCTGCTAATATTAAACAAAAACTTTGCATTACAATAGTTCTAAACCCTACAATATTATTATATATAAATTTTTACAGATCTCCCAAATAATTGTAGTTTCTCATGCAAAAAAATTCAATACTATGCTTAAATAAGGAATCTGACACATCATGTAAAAACAGTAATAGATAAACCCCACTGTTACACTGCTCCATCTCTGTTAACATGATATGCTGTTAAAACTAGTGACCCTCACAGCATTCCTGAAGTCTAGTGCTGTGCTATCATAGGAAGGAACCCAAGCAACAGAGGATAAAAGATAACTCCTCTACCAAGAAAGCCCTGCCATAAGTATCAACTCCACAGAAAATACTCAGATATATAAGTACATTGAGGTATCTGTACTCCCTGCAAAAACTACTGCTTGTGTCATTCCTCAATGGTCCAAATACCCAAGGGTGAGTGAGGAGAAACAGTACTGCAGTCATGCATATAACTTATTACCTTATTGCTGCTTCTTAGACAATTATTGCTAATATTTACTCAAAAAAGAAACATATTAAATACACTTTAGTGTTAACAGTATAAAATGAAATACCAATCCATGGGAGTAAAGGCATATATATGTGTGTATGCACACACAGAGAACTTTTTCTTTGCAGAGAACATCTTAAAGAGGAAATAAAAACTACTTACACCAGAATAGAAAGGCTCACCAGACACACAGATCACATCCTGCTCCTGGATCATCAAAATATCTTTGGCTAAGTGCAGTCGCACTTTGAAAGGCTCCTGGTTACCATCCTGCAGCAAACAAACCCCTGTCTTTGTCTTCAAAGGAAGGAATAAAGAAAAAAAAGAAATTTTTTTCGGTTAGCACCTACCATTGTTAGCAGTGGTATTGTGAATCAGAAAGGTACAGTCACCATAAATATGTTAACAAATTCCCAAAACTATTTTCAGTGATCACTGTATTTACTGTGTTTAGACTACGAGAGAACAAATGTTACAGTAGTAAACAGTAAAGGCAGATTTTGCAATAAGGTGCTATTTCACCCATGATGATTTTGTGAAACTCCTTTCAAATTGCTTCAAATTAGCTGTGCTCTTACTTTCCATCTTTTCATTAAATGATAGCACCCCACTTGGATGTGAAATAAAAGCTGATCCTCCACATGTTACACCATTTTTGACACAGAAACACGTACAATGACACCTCCAAACTAGCCAGACGTGAGTACCAGCAGCTACATGAACCCGGTCGTAACTTTTTTATGTTCCTTTTCAAATGAGGATGCTGAGCTAAGAATAAGAGAAAATAAATCAAAGACTCCCTGTCGCAACTTAGTTCTTGCTCCATTTCTGTATTTTACATTTATGACTAAAGATCAGGAATTCTGTAGGATTCTTCAATATATAATAAATTATTTTTCAGCCATTAACAGTGCCTTTGTGGTAGTACCTACTTGTACCATCTTTTGGGGCATTATACATGAGAGGGTGAGCACTGAAAAAGTTGGCACATGAAAGTACTATCAGTATTTAATTTTCTCTGATGGTTATGTTGAAAATAGCACTCTTTGTAGCACTTCATCAATGGACAAAATTCCTATTGGTAGAGCATTTTTTTTATATGAGAAATCTGCTTACAGAAAATCTAAAAACTTACCCTTACAAGTATTTTACCAGTAGAAGTATTTACATAGATACATATATACATAGATAGATAGATAGATAGATAGATAGATATAGATATAGACATAGACATAGACATAGATATAGATATAGATATAGATATAGATATAGACATAGACATAGATATAGATATATACACATATGTATCTCAGAAGAAAATTTACATATAAAATGTATTTAAAACCTTGGACTTGTCAGGGCCCGTAATAAAACTTTCACGATCTTCATAGAGGTCAGATTTCAATCCACCATCTGTAAAAAGTTGGCTTAAGAGGAGACCAAGGAAAGAAAAGTACATCTCTGAACTTTAAGTGCCAAGGTTGACCTGGCTGAATCAGAGGGCTCTTTCTCACACCAGAGTCTAAAAGTGGATTTGGAAGGTCTGTATAATGTCATATCATAATGTGCTCTCACATGCATAGCATGGAGAGAACAAACACAAATATGGAACTGACAGTAGGCCACTGGCAAAAGAGAAGTTTAAATCTCTCTCAGGAGGCTTTAAAAGAGGTGGAAAGGTCGAGGGCAATCTTTAAATAGCTCTACATAATGTTCTCCACTGCAAAATGTTCTGTCACTTCTGCTCCATACTCAACACTCAAACTTTGGAAATTGTTTTTCCTTGGATGCCAGGAGCAAATGTGTATAACTCAGCCATGACTTTGAAATTGGCTCTGACATTGCTTTTATTCTTTTTAAACTAGGTAAGAAGAAGAAAAAAATGATGCATTGAATTCACACTGAGGTCAGTCGAACCTCTGGTCAACAGTCAAGCTGCAACATTTTTCTAATATTAAGGTGTCTTTTTTTGTTTTGTTTTTTTTTTTTTAACAGGATGAGAGAGAAACTGATTGATGTGCACAGACAAAATAAACATATCACAGAAGGAGTCAGGTTTTCAAGTACCACTGAAAAATTCCTTCTCATATACATAAAATATTACAATATTAAAATGAAGAGTGGTTATGTCCTTGGAACTTCTTTACACACTAAGATGCCTCTCTCCTTGGAGCTGTGAAGTAAGCAGTAAGTGATAATGGAAGTTGAACAATGTGGATTGCAAATAACTATGGTCAAATAAAGGGGCTAACACTTATAAAATGCCTTTCTCCTACAGCAAAGTTTGCAACTTGCCTCTCCTCCTCCCTGGATAACTGGCAATAGAACAAATTCTGCCTCTCATACACTGGGTATAGTAACTCTGACTTATTTAATTGCACATTTCTGATTTGGTCAATAACCTTATAAAATCTCCAGAGTCTTTCTGCAAAAGGTGAGGGGCTACTTTGTAGGAATTAGAGGCAACCACAGCAGGCACAATTAGACATTGAAATAAAATTAAAATTCAAGTCAGTTTCTAAATGCATGTGAGCTGAGCTTATTCAGCCTGAACAAGCAAATCAAGCTTGGGAACAGCAAAATATTTTGGCCCTTGGAAAGATTGATCACACACACTCAGGGACCTTATTTACATCAGACATTCTAAAATGTAATGAGCCACTTTCTTCTTGTTGGGTTTTATGAAAGCTAGTTTCAATTATACTACCTCCTACCCTCTCCTACCTGAGAGCAGCATTAACAACCATTTAAAGGAGAAGAAGTAATTGAGTAGGTAACTTCAAAAGAAGACCTTGAGAACAAAGACTGGAATTTACTTGTTTCATTTTTGTCTTTTGAAATCTCTTTCTTGCTGCTCTCACCCACCCCCTTTAAAGTATTCCATAAAACGAGTCAAATAAAGATATGAGTTCATGTTCCAGAGGTGGAAATTAGGGAAGACAACCTGTATATATACTTTTATGTAAATTGCCATCACATTTTTTATTCATGTGGCCCCAGTAAAATTATTTGGATCAGCTGTCTAGCCTATAGCCCTGCCCTCTCTTACATTTGAAGAGCCTTTATGGCATGCATGTGTGTGTGTATGTGTGTGTGAGGTGTGGGAATGCAGAGCTAAGGCTGATGTTAGCTTTTCTTCCTGATACCAATTTTTAAGAGATTCCATGTGAGGCTGTGCTAAAATTTTTCCCTTCGAGCCTTCTCCATGTCACTGGCAGAGGGCTGAGCCCTACTCCTGTCTTAGAGCAAGAAGACACATGCAGCACATGGGCTGAGCTGCTGAACCGTGTGCAAGGCCATGCAAGGCATCCCCTCGTGCTCAAATGTGTTGCACTGCAGCGCAACACCTCACAGCAGACATGCAGAGAGAAGCAGGGTTCAGCTGGCAACAGTTTGCTAAGCCAATACACCTTGACTGAGCCCAAATTGCCAAGAACATCACCTTGTTTATAGAGCTGGGCTCCTGTTGCAAAGATGGGAAGAAAACTGAGAGTTTGAAGTTGCACATTTTTATGAAGCGGAGGAGGTGTGTTAAGGAATGCATACGGAAGAATTGTAAAGAGGTGAAAAAGAAAGATTTTCCATATTGGGGAAGAACCTGTGGCTTCAACCAAAAGCAATGATGAAAGAAGGTAGTGGTACCTAAGTAACAGATGCAGTGAATGTTGCACCTGCACAAGGCTGCCTCTGTCATTTCATTCAACACTGATTTAAGCTGAGTTAGATAAGAACACTGATGTGGCAAGAGCCGATGTCCTTGGAACTGCTTACAGTTCCTGAACTAATATAATTACAAGAGGGGCTGAAAACTTTGCTTTGCCACACCAGTCTGTGGTGAACATTCTACTTCAGGTCACTATCAGAGAACAGCATAGGTTGGCAGAGCCCTTAAGGCAGACTGCTTCTCCCAAGAATATGGTCACACTCTGACCATTATTAGCAACAAGGCAGTGAAAAAAAGCCACTTAAGAATTATACCCTGACTTATAGCACATTGTCCATACAGGCTGTGTAAGAGATCTGGCCTAATGATTCTTTTCCTAAAAGGAATTGAGAAATGCTTACATACCAAACCAAACACTTCATATTTGTTAAATGGCCTTCACAAATATTTAAGAATTAATTTCAGAGGAAATACACATGAAAACTACAGTTTATACATTTATGCTAGCAGCAGAGTATCTACCAAACACATTCCAAAATAAATACTAGAGGAGAAACATCATTAAAGTTACCTGTTAATTTAAAAGTCAATTTCCTGAAGAATTTCCAACAGAAGTATTTTTTAAATTTATCTGGCCTAAACGAGTTTGCTGTCAGATTTCCTGCTGAAGAATTTTTTTTTTTCATTTTATGTCTTTGGTTTTTTCTTGTCATTTATGACAAGGAAAAAGAAATTCTAAAACATTTCCCATGTTTTGTTCTGGAAGAGACTTTTTCAGTATTTCAGGCAGTTTTAAATACTTTTCATTAATTTTCAAGACATGGCTATATCTTTTCCTTTATGCTACTTTATCTGTGTCTTTGGCCCTACAGTAATAAACCAATTTGTTTAGCCTTGCTTCTCTTAGTTTCATGTCAGCAGGGAGACTTCAACAGATATCCCAGGATAGTTTAGTCCACGAACAAGTGGAGGAAAAGAAGAGGAAAAAAAATTTCAACACATTTTCTATGCAAGGTGACCTGGATTTTTAGTTTCCACTTTGACTGTTATGTCCAAAAATAAAGTAAGCCCCTGCAATTTGGTTTGAAGCCCTGAAATTTATTTCTACTATCAAGAACATGATAGCAGTAAGGGGAATGGGTTGCAAAACTGCCTTAAATGTGTACCTAGCTCCTTCAGATTAATATCTACCCTTTTAGATGCTTATTTGAACTGAGGCTGACTTCTGAGTATTTGGAGATATGCCTGTCACTGCTTCATAATCGTAAGTATAATACTAAAAAAGGAAATTGAATCAGAGGTTTAAGGAGGTAATGGCAACTGATTTAAGGAGGTAATAGCAATGGATTCAAGAGGCAGGAATATGTGTCAGAACCATATAAAGGATGTTTTTTAAGCAGTCCAGCTACACACTCTGTGGAGGTATTGCTAGCTTAAGTGAAAAGCGCTTATATTGTCAAAAACCTGGAATGCAGCCCAGACACACAGGGATGTGTTCAGCTTGTCATTCAGAGACTCTTCAATCAGATACCAACATTTTCCAATCCAAAGGACAGCAAGTCCATTCCTGCATATGAATTGTACACTCCAGTCTGAAAGAACTGCAGAGAATTCTGAATTTGGACTTGAACTTATTTTATTTTGATTTGTCAGGTATTTGCCAGGTAAGTATTTGTTGTGATATTCTTTCTAAGTGACGTTATTGAAAGAATGAAGTCTTATAGAGAAAGTCCTTGTTTCATAAAGTCTGCAATACCAAATGTAAATTAGACATTTGGAAAAAAATATATATTTATATAAATACCTATATATATGAGCTTCTTACTAAGCTAAGGTACTCTTTTAGAGCAAAAATTTTCTTTTTCTGACACTGTAAGGATGCCACTTTGATGTCTGAATTGCCAATGAGCTTACTGTGACTATGGAGTTGAGCCTAAGAGGTAAGATAACACGAAATTGAAGGCTGTTGTGAGAACATGTATGTTTCTTCAAATTTACTTCACTAATTATATGACATTCTAATAGACATTGTAAATTACCAGTCATTTTCCATCTTGTGATTTTGAGATTAAATCATGAGTTGAAGCTTCGTTTAAGAAAAATCCTAGAAACCCACGGTATTAGAAATCTCAGTATTGCTATTTAACAGGATTTATAAACAAAGGAAAACAGCAGCTTAGTCTGAAATATGTAAATCAGAAAATGGCAGAAGGGTGACTAGAAACAGACCATAAAAGTATATAACAAGATTTAGGGAAGAAATTCATGAAGAAGTTAAATATGGCTTAAAATTTAAAACACGTTTTGTTGCAGGCAAACCACCCCCCCCCAGCTACATGGATGTTGAAATAGAGGTCACTACACCTTTGAATAACAGAACATATCAAATTATAAAGTTTGTGAAGTCTACAAGAATATTTATAGGATTCATAAAGCAGAGGACAAACAGTTTACCAATTCAAATTAATCCTTCAAATGGACAGTACTGTGAAAACAAATGAATAGAGTGCAAGCATGAAAATGAACTGGGTATTTAGTAACTTAAATAAGTTTGACGTTATATTGGGGGGTGGAGGGGGAAAAGCCAAGCTATTAGAACTAAAGAATGACATTTCAAAAGTTAGAAAAGTTAGAAAGCTGCTCATGCAGCTTGTTCATAAAGTACATGGAAAACATGAACTTAAAAAAAAAAATGCAGGGGAAAATGTTCTAACGCATTATAATCATCCCAAGCCTTCAATTTCAACAGAAGGATACTTGCACTGCAGAGGAGAGTATTATGTCAGAGACTGAGGTTATCTTCCAAGAGATAGTTTTCAGAATATGGAATAAGGTCAAGTGAGTACAGGAGAGCGTTTTAAGAACCAGTGACTCTATGATTTATGCTCTTGTAAAGTTCAGAAAGCTCAGGATAAAGGGTAAAAGAGGAGCTGGATAGTCTTACAGTTTAGAAATTGTTAAATATAAGAACCAACAAAATGGATACATTTGCTGATCAGTGAGGGGAAAGAGAACGGAATACTGAATAAACAAATATGAAACTGAAAAATTTCCCAAAGTGGCAAGCAGAGAAGCCAGACAGAGAAAAAAAAAAAAAAATTAAAAATCCCCTCGTCAGATAGATGGTAGTTTCCCTTAAAATATGTGTGTATGTGTGTAAGAGCTCTTATTTTTGTAGTGCCATTTGAATTGTCTAGCATGGAAGGTATTTTATTGCAGAATAAAACTACTTTAAGATGCCTTGACAGGCAGCACAGACTAAAGATAAGATGCTTGAGGGAGAAAATAATCATTAGGATCATAGAAATCACTTTGGGATTGAAAAAAAAACTCTACCTGTCTACATATTTAACCCCTGATTATAATAACTCTGACTGCTTCAATCAGATCTGCAGTAGGAACTTAGGCACGAAGTGCACATGCAGGTACCTACAAGGAGACAAGACCATTTCAGGGTCCAAACCTCAAACCAAATCCCTCTAGTAGACACTAGAAGAACTTAGGGATGCATGAAAGCATCAGTACTATGAAAGAACTAAGGTTCCCTGAGACACTTCCAGTGCACTAGAGCAGCAGTTAGAATGAAAAGTCATTTAAGGAAAAAAAAACTAGTATGTCATGGACACCATGAAAAACATCCTTTAGCCTCAGTGCATCTGTGTGGAAAATTTTGGTTTTATGTTAATTGGAACTCAGCTCAAACCATTTACTGCCATTAGTAAGGATGGAAGTACCAACAAGAATCTGAGCTGCATTCACCATTTTGGGAGAGCAATCTCAGTTCTTCTGCAGCGTAGTGGCTACAGCACTGGGATATGCAGATGAAGGGAAATGAAAAGGGGAAGAAGAAGATCAAACAGCCAAAATGCTTCACAAAAGCTTTTATTGCCATTATCAAAAACTTCTTAGTAACTATTCTGGCATAGAAGACTAGAGATATTTTTCCCACATATGTATTATGATTGAGAATTTGATACAATAGGGGATGGAGGGGATAGAAGCCTGAAAGTTTTAAATGCACAGACTAGAGAACCAATTAAACAAAAATACGTGGAGCAAAGTCTACAGCTACTTTATCTTTTATGTCAATAGTTGAAATAAATAAAATGTCAGCAAAATGTTTGTGGCTTGAAGTGACTAAACTAGTGCCAAAGATGTGCCAAGATGGAATAGAAGCTAATTAAGGGTGTAGTGCCACAATGGTCTTTTCCTCAGCTGCTACCACCACTTTCTTAAGAAGCTCAAGTACCAGATGAAGTTTTGGTGACAAATCTGGCTAAATTTAAGGTATTAAGAAAATTTTATTAAAAGTAATAGCTGAAAGGTATATATTCGGACTTGAAATACCTGACAGAATGGATTATTACACCTTTTACTGACCTCAAGTGAAACATTTAATTAATTAATTAATTAATACTTGGATGGGTCAGATTCAAAGTCTATGTAACAGTGTGCCCAGTTCTACCAGCCTATTGAAGGTCCATTACCACAAGCTCAAATGACCACAGGACCACAATGGCAGGTGGGAACCCAAATTATAGACTCAGGAAGGGACAGCCAGTCTGGGACCCCTGCCAGGCTGTCCTGGGACAGCTTCAGCTCCAGTGTCTGAGTGTGAAACCCATTATGGTAAGAAAATGCCATAGCACCTCTTGGAGTGAGTAGAGGCCAGTGCCTGGGAGCACAGGACACATGATGGGATGCAGTTTTGGATTGCACAGGACCTGTTATGGGATGTTTAGGGGAGGAACCAAGGGCAGGGGAAGGGATTCAGTGTTTTGTAGGGCGCATGAGTACATGAAAATAGTTAAGGGGGAAAAAGAGGGACTGGTCACATGCAGTTTTATAGCCAGTGTGTTTGTCCAGCCATGACCCGAGCCCAGCCTATGGAAAAGGATCCAGGGATAGCTGCTGGGCACACTGGGCAAACTGCCTAAGCCCCACTGGTGGAGGCACCCACAATGCAGATACATATACATATACATATACATATACATATACATATACATATACATATACTCTCATGACCAGACCTCAATCCTGCTCAGCCAGAGAGAGGAACAGGATGAGGGTGTTGGCGCTGTCTGTGAGTGCTCTGTGTGTTGGTATGGGATCTGTGTGGCCCATCATGTACATAAATCTATATATGGATACATGCAGTGTATATGTGTGCTCTGCCCCTGTGTGCATCTTCACCCTCACAACTGTCTGGACCCGGGCATACGGAGCTGCAGCAGCCTCCCTTCTCCTGGGCTTTCAGATCCAGCTCACTGTATTTTCCCCCAAACAAAAACCAAAGTGGATGATGAATTGCAATGATAGCGTTAAGGTTTTAGTTAAAAATTACACTCTGTGCAAGCACAAGGCTGCTGTTTATTTATTTAGACACAGGCATTTGATGCAAGTAGGTTGAAAATCTGTATTTTATTAACATCTTTTTGGGAGGAAAGAGATAGACCATAGTCTTGGAACGATGCCACTGCTTCTGTGGCAAAAAACCCATTTTACACAAAGCATATAAACTGGGGTTGAATCCACCTCAGTTAATTTTATTTAAATACTAGTTAAAGGATCTTCTTTGGGGTCTCCAGATTATGGAGGGTGGAATCATCCTCTCCTTCCCTTGTCTACCATGGTAGCTCCAACAAATCAGCTGATGTTTAAAGAGCTAAATTTGAAATCAGTGGCCCCAGTAGAAACTAGATACAGAGTGAAGTTAATTGCCACTAAATAGTCTATAGAGTTTAAAGAATAACAACATAAAAAAGTATGAAAATAATATGTATCTTCCTATTTTCCTGAATAAATGCATTCAAAAGGGGATGTTATTAATAAAAACAAAATCAAAATGCCCAGAATAAAATGCTTTAACTCTTGGCCAGCCATGAAGCAGTTAAGTTGGACTAGATGATCACTGCAGACCCCTTCCAACTGAAAATATCCAAAAAGCCAAACCTCAAAATTAGTAAGAATGCTTTCTTCCATGCAAATAATCTGGGATATACTGCTATAGAATTTATAGTGCTTATATCTTCTGAGGTATTAGAGCCTGACACATATCACCCTGGAAAAACATCCTAGTATTCTTTCCCAAAGGCAAGCTTCACTTTAATATTAGCTTTTGACCCTACTACTCCTTTCATAATGCTGTCATGATTTAATGTTGTTTAGTCTGCTTATTTTCTCTTCTCCCCTAATTTATTCCAACCGATTCTCAAGTCACAATTGGTTTTAGCTGCAGTTAGTTCTTGCTTTTAGTGCTGTTGCTATCCCTTCACTTCTGTTTTTTCACAGCATTATGGTCATACTTAAAGTTCTAGCCAATCTTCTTGTTTCCAGTCCTAATTTCATAAATGCTGTTTGTGGTTTTCAGTGTACAGGTAATTGCCATGATTTTTAAATTATAATAATGTATTAACATCATTATATAATTTGCTGTAAACGGTTCTCACTGTGTTTCAATTGCTGAAGTTGTTAAAATCACATTAAAACAATTGTTCATAGACAATCACTGAGTAAATAAGATGCCCTTGCTAATGTCTGCAAATACATTTTATTTGCTTTCTTTAAGGCAAATTAGTATGAACACAGAAAGCACTTATCTCTAGTGGAGGGGGACTGAAGTACTTTGCATCAATATTATGAAACTAATTCTAGGCAAAATTTACTCTCTTACCTCACTAAAAGCTTTTCATTTTGGTCATCCTCACAGCTTCCCTTCCCCCCCACCTTTTCCCCACACTTCTGCATTTCCCCCTTGATTCTGCTGAGCAGCACCAAACAGATTCCTGACTCCACTGATGTTTTTCTTCATGTACAGGCTTTCAGATATAAACACTTCAAGAAAAGCAAAGCTCACACAAAACATAAGTACCTGCATCTCATTGTGCCTAAAGAGGTAAATGGGAACAGAGGTGAGGTCTAGTGATGAATACACCTGCACAAATTCTTTCATCTTCTACTACAAAGTCTATCTGCCACCATAAAGTGATCAGCTGAATAACTTACATTTGATTATATAAATCCTAAAATTTCAGGGGAAGAAAAAAAAAGGGTAAAAAAAAAAGCATCCTGCATATATAAAGGATTATATAGAAAAAGTTCATTGATTTTCGTTCTACTATTGTTTGAAAAAAAAAATCTGATCCTACCTCTTCACAGGTGGTCCTGAAATCCATGTGCTATGACACAGCAAGTGATTTTGTCTAAAATGGAGAGAAAGATTTCATTAGAATGAAAAAGATATAGCAAAACATAAAAGTTATCTGCCTGAGATGAGCAATTGCACTTTTCTTTGCTAGGTCCAGTTATAGCCATTGCTTAAAAGGAGAAATTATCAAAGTTGCAACAGGATTAGGAAGATGTTAGAAGTTGTTCCTGGTTCTTATAAAGTACACAACCTGGTTTCATTGAATATAATCAAAGGAATGCTTATGTTCCCACCATCTCCTCCCTTTCACAGGACATTCAAACATACTCTTCTTATTACAAGTGTACATTTCTTTTTTTGTGTGTTTTCCAATTTTTGTTTCAAAAGTAAGAGTATACTCAAAAGTAACGAAGAGAGAGACAATTAAGTGTTGGTCTTCAGAACACTCCCTCTCTTTTAAAAAAACACATTTTTTTTCTTTTCTCCCCTAATTAAAAACCATCGTGCACCAGTACTTTTTGTCTCATATTTTATTACTGCACCTAATCTCTCCACAGAAGCCGCTGCCATTTAACAGTGTGCTTACTTTGCAGAAATATTTACGAGTTGAAAAACAAATGTTAGAAAAGTCAGGAATATGTGCGAGTGCTGGCAAAATGCCACACCAAATCCTGCGATTATTACTTTGCCTGGCCTTTACCTAAAGTGTATTCATCGCAGTGCACACTTATGCATTCATTTATTTATGTGATAAAGCCACTGGAACAGGATGTTAGCTGAGTCTAACAGTGTCCTGCTGCTGGGTCTGCAATAGAAACACTCATGCATCAGTCAGTAACATTTTCAGGAAACACAACAGTCCCAGGCAAAAGAGCAGGTTCATTCAATGGCTGGAAAAAAAACCAATCCTGTAACAAAATTCTCTCCATCAAGTATTTTATTGCTATTTTGTATTAATTATGTGCTTGCAATTATTTGTATAGCTATAGTACTCAAAGTTCCAACACAAAATTTGCACTATTAGCCTAACTTTAAAATAAAACTTAAAATTCCTCACATAGTACAAAAATTTAAGTCCTAATACTCACAATTAAACCTCTTAATAAAATCTCTTCATTAAGTCTCTTGATTTATTTTGCTGCCCTGAATGCAGTTTTATTAAACAGCACGCATATGAGGTTAAAGTTCTCTATTTATGGAGCTCTGCCTGGTTCACAGCCTATGCTCTAGACTAATTTCTAGCAGAGATAGCCTAGGTTTGCTAGGTTACAATTCAGAAATTTAAAAAGGACCCATCATCATTCCTTCCTTATCAGCTTTACAAGAGCACTAAGATTCAATAAAGAACTGTATCTGTAATTCTGCTCTCAAAATGCTCATAAAATCAAGGTCACTATTACTGTTTCAAAGATTTTCTCTCTGGTGGGTCAGTCATTGTGTTACAAAGTATGTTTCTTCATAATCTTTATGAACCCTTTTTTCAGCTGAGTAAGCTGAAGTGGAAAAGAGACTGTACTCACCTTAGCCAAATATTCTGAGGACTTCTTAGCCTTCTGGAACTACATGAGCATGTCTCTTTGAAATATAAACTGAAGTAATTCACAGTGCTCTCCTTTCTTGGGCCCTGATTATGGCAGGTCACTAATTCCTACTGCAGTCAAAAGTTTATTCACTTGTGTTATGTTCTGCCTTATTAATAAAAGCTCTGCAAAGTTTGGGTTTGGGCAATTCCACTTTCATTCTCTTTTAGCTACTCTTGATCTAAACCTTGTCTAACCCTGGTAATTTCCACACCTCAGTATTACTCCTTTTTTCTTCTTGTTGGTTTTTTATGTATAATGCATTTATTTACTTATTTCAGAAATACTTGCATTATCATATAGAAAAAAAGAACTTTTAACTCTAAAATACTGTCTAAAATGTAAAGCTGAGCTACATAATTCTCAACACAAAATCAAATTCATAGCAGAGAGTTTATGTGTTTCTCAGGCAGGCAACATCTCAGTTACTAATCTCTGCAATATAGCTGCCACTGCTTCTGCTCCCCTCTATTTCCTACCAATTCTCATCTGCAGCTGCACAGAGAATGTAAGCCCATTATCAATGTTCTTTTTCTGACTATCAGCAATTTCATAACACTTGATATTTTACAAACAGCACACAGAAGGTTTGATTACAAAGTGCAGTACCTCATAAATCATCTCAGAAATGTCATTGTTTCCAGCATTTATACCCCAAATAAACACTCTAGATAATTAAATTACAGGAACACATATCATGCACAAATGTTGTATCTTATGCCGGTAAAAGCCCCAATGATTACTAATTGTCTCCTCCTGTAATACATTAAAAAAGGCAGAAAATATAAACCTAAGTAATTTCAAAAATAAAACATTTGTAAAATGATAAACTGTGAAACCCACTGCTTACAGATATCTGTGATAAGCTTCTGGTTAATCTCTGCAACCCCATGCCCGAATCACAGCCACTTGCACTGAGCAACTTTCCAGCTCTCCTAGGAGCTTCCTTCAGCCTGAATATTTGATTTTTTTTCTTTGCCCCTCCCCACCATTAGTTTGCTCTGGGACAAACTGTGCTTCAGAATGTGAGAAAGGAGCTGCCTGTGGCTTTGAATTGAGGAGGTGCAGAGGAAACAGCTTCAGGACAGAGCCTGGTTTGCAGGCACAGAGGGAGGCATGAACAGCGTGTATCACTCAAAGAGAAAGGAAGGCTCCAAAACCAGTGTGGCTTTCTCTAAAGGGGCTGGAAACCACTGCAATCAAAGATATGTAAACAAGAAAGCTTTGAAAAGTTACTTGCTGTCCTTTCAACTTGACTTGCAATCTGCATCTCCTCCAAAACTGACTTATCAGACCTATTTAGCTCACCTCTGCTGAGGGATGTAAAAGGAACAGTGTGTGACAGACAGGTTGGGAAGAGACTTTGACACCCCCTTGGCAGGAAAAGCAGTTATTCAATGCTGAAGAAACATTTACCAAGCAGTAATATTACGCCATTTGTGCTCTAAAGGGAAATCAATGGCTAAAACATAACAGCAAAGATGAAGCCTATGGCAGCCCTCAGAGACAAAGCTTCATTTAGGATAATGCACTGAGCACTTGAGCTATGCTCTGATCTTCTTATAATAAATCAGGTCATATTCCAGTAGTATAATAGATGTAATTTCACAAAGTACTTCCATGACTGAATACTCCAGTATACTTAATGAAATAAGATAGCAAACAAAAAGAAAATTTCGTGTGCACACAACAGCAAGAAGAGACACCTTGTTAAGTGTAGGAAACACCACAAGCCAAATGAAATACTATTGAAGTAAAAGGAGGAAACACTTCATTCTCAAGGTTACTGGTGCAAAGAATACAATACTGTATGCACAAATAACAAGTTTATGGAGAAATTATGCAGTATCAAATGCAGTTTCATTTGGCATATGGTATCACTGCAGCTTGTATATGTCTTACTTGATGGAGACAAATCACAAGAAATTCTTATTGTCTGAGAAATGTCTGAACTGCTAATGGAGAAAGAGGCTAAAACTGTATTTCAAAGGCACAAATCCCAGATCAGCAACTACTTATGATAATAGTTCACAACTAACGTTTGCCTTTCCTAGTCCTTCTGCCTCCATTCTTGCCAGCATATTGGCTCTACATTGTGAAAATGAATAAAGAAAATCATATCTGTCCTTATTGTGTGAGTTAGGAAATTGAACATGCATACCTTTGCAACTCTGCAAGGCCTTTTTTTTAGCAATAATTAAAACTAAACCCCAAACCTTCTCTATTATAAATAGAGAAAGTAGATATAGAAATTATCCTTAAATATAGCATAGCTAGTCCTTTGTGCTTTACAAGAAACAAAATTATTTCTGGAAAAAGAGAAACATTACTTCAAATCCAAATTCCATGAAGGCATATTCATTCCATCGAGCTTGCCACAAGGTGTTTGGTACTGGAAGAGTGGTCAGAGGCATGCAGACACCACAGTAAATCAAAGGAGAAGTTGAGTAACTGCAGATTAATAAATCCTCATTCAGTTATTGCTTTCCAGCACACTTGAATTATGTTTTGTTTGAACACTTATGTTCAGTTAACATAATGATTTTTAATAATTTACATATTGGACTCATTTGCTGAAAAATTTCTCAGCGAGTTGGCAACAGACAGTCTCTAGATTCAATCACTTCCTCATACCTCCTCACAAAGTTCAATACATGAAGGGGGATCTGTATATCCATTGCACAGAATTACAGTTTTAATAAATTAATTTAAGTAGAGGGATGCTCACAAAGCTGGAGAACCCTAAGCTGTATGTACCTCAATCTACCTGATAGTGCAAGGACTGAGATGAACTTTGGAATCAGCAAACCTGTGCAGGTCTTTGGCAGGGACGAAAATAATTACCTGACAATTACCTTTTTAACAAAATGACCACCCCTTAGGAAAGCTCATGCTTCAAAAGAATTGAAGTTGGCAATTAGTAGCTAACACGGTTTTTAATGTTTTGTTCATTTTATCTTGGTTAAAACAAGTATGGTATTTATCTGCCAGTCATAATTTATAATTTTAGTGGCAAGCATATTTAATATGCAAGCCAAATTAATGATTCACTCTATAAACAACAATTTTTCAATAGTCAGTGATCCACAAGGCACTATTAACTGAATGAACACATCTTGGGCTTCTGTTTGTTTATTCAGTGCTGTTTGCATTAACAATTATCTAGTGTCCTCCAGAACAAACACCCACAAAACAACCTAAAGAGTCACCCAGTCTGTTCTGGCTTGGCAAAATAAAACTATTGCAAACAGCAAAATAAAAAAAAAAAACCAAAAAAAACAGAACAACACAATCCAAAATCTTTCAGAAGGAAAAAGCAGTATTAAAGGAGAACAATCTGAAAACTGTGATATTAAATGGCAACGGGCTGCTGCTGCATGTCTTTATGTGAAATGCACTACAGCAAACTGGAGCATGAAAGTTTGGCTCTGGGTCAAAGTCTGGAATGCTGTTAGGAAAAAAAAAATCTTTTGTCTGGTTTCTCACTTTTCCAATGTTACCCTTTGGTGATTCAGTAGACGTGTCTAAATATAATTATGTACTTGATTTCACAGAGAGTAGTGCACATGTCAGAGCCCAAGCTTGTACTAAATGTCTCCTTATTCTTCACTGCTCTGGAGGCTGCATGAACTGTGACATGATTTAGATAATTTCTCAGTTTTGCCTAAATAACAGTGCCTTTTGTCAGGAATAAACAGAAATTCTTCTCTGACTATTCGGCACTGCAGTCTGGATTTTCTCTCCATTATCTCTCAACTCAAATTTTTTGTGCAGAAGACATACTGGCATTCCTCTGCCAAGGCAATTGTTTCACACTCAAATGTAAATTTCACGCCCCTGACATTATGCCTAATGCTAATAATTCAGTGAGACTTTCCACATTACACTGCATCTTTTGATTTCACTTAAGTTAAAAGAAACAAGCCAAAAACATTGTACCAGTGTCCTAAAGGAGGTTAGAAAATAAATTAATGGTTGTAAACACCAGGAAATATTTATTTGGGATTTTTATATCCATTATAAGCACCTGATAAATGTATTTGTACCTGCATATATAAACATGTATCAGGTCCAGAGTAACTGCAGAAGTTCTTGATGAAAACATAAACATTTACAGTGAAATTTTAAAAATCTGTATACCCCGCTTAAGAAAAATCAAAAAAAATGTGCAACAAATAATGAAAATTGAAACCATTGAAACCAAAATTAAATGAAGAAAGGACATGATATCAGATTTACTACAGGTGATGTTCATTGAATCAAAGTAATATGAATATGTTTTATGCCCAGTTTACAAGAGTATGAAGAAGCAGATATTTCAATTTTTTCAATTGACAAAAATTTTTCCCATATACCATGGAAAATGCAAACCAGGATTTTCCAGTAGACATAACATCATTTCTGCTCATTTGACACAGTTTGAATCACAAACTCCAGCATGTCTTATAGAGCTTGAACTAAAAAGATAAGAATAACTGAAAGAAATGACAAAATCTATTCTCAGATAAATTCAGGTGTTTCATTTACTTCAATGAAAACAATATGAATAATACATTTTTAATTGCTCCAGGACAAAAAAAATCCAAATTTTATTTGAAATTTCATTACCAAACCAATATTTGATTATGACCTTTCCTTATTTTGATCAGGTTAAAATTATTTGACTAAGGTCAAAACATTTCCAGTCTTTTTTATCATTAGGTTTTATGACATGATTCCTACCACTAAAAAGAATATTCCTATTTTATATTCACAATATCAAAAAACTGTCTATTACCAACTTATGTATCATGTTGTAACACATTTGTAATGGCATTAGACCTTATCAGCCCTTTCCACTGAGATGGTAACAGAAATCACAGCAGCCCACTAAAATTACTGGCATAATTTCTTTCAGTGCATATTTTCATATTGTTATTTGGAGTTTGCTTTCTACTTAGAAATTGCCACCATCATCAGTTTTGCAACTGTAGTCAGTTTCTTTGCTGAAATGGAATTGGGCTATCAGAGGTAAAAAGGTTTGGGGAATATGACTGGAAGCTACCAACAGAGATGGCCAGAGAGGCAGTTTGAGAATCTATGGGAGAAAACTGAGTCAGTGCAAGCTGGAAAACCAGAAGAAATTTGGTACTTCTTTTTGGTAAACAATACTCTTTGCAGAGACATTGAACTCAAATGACTACACTCTGGTATCAAAATCACCTAGGTAAAATATGAGAGAACAAAAAAAAAAGTGGACATTGTAAGAGCAAGACCACAGATTTCTTATTTAAAGGGGACTAAGGCATCCCTGTGTTGCACAGGGTGCTTAGACAACTGCTGTTGTTTACTGTGTCAGGTCATTGATCCTTGAATGCCACTGATTTTCTTCACTGCAATTTTGTCCTTCCTTCCTTCTATAAAATATGAACTTACAGATTTTCTATAAATAATCAAGTCAGTAACAAAAAAATCAATTCATATAAATATTTAAATCAATGTGATTAACTGACCATTTGACAGATTTAGAATTAAGTCTGAACTGCAACTTAGTTTCTAGTACCAGGTCCTGTAATCAACAGAAATATTCCTGTTTGAGAATTCACAACAAGCATGCACGCAATTCCAGTGGTCACTATTAAAAACTATGCATTTGTTTTGTCATCTCTGGGATGTCATAGCTACAACAGAGAGAGAGATCAAGGTTTATTGCAGTTGCTGCTACAGTCTTGCCTTATCTGCAAAGTCATTTATAAAGGCTACCAGTAAACAAAACACTTCCTCAGGTTAAGGTAAAAAGCCCAAGCAAACAAACAAACAAATAAACAAAAAAATAAAAAATCCCCAAACAGTAACTTATTTCAAAGAGTTGCCAGCAAAGGAAGGAGGAATTATACAGTGTATGAACTAGGAAATTCTAGCCAAGAGAGATACCACAATCATTGTTTGCATAGCCTTCACCACATTTCCCTTTTTTTTTTCAGAGCAGATGCTTCTATATAGAAGAATTCAGTACTTATAGAAAACAAACACCAACAACTTGGCTCAAAATTAATCAACATAATTAGATCTTCCACTTGAGTTTTGTATGATTGCAGCAAAAGCCTCTTTAACTACTCTGGAATCCAGAAAGCAGGAATTTGTAGCAATGCTGTTGTAATATCATCAAGTCAAGTTTATTTACCATCAAATTGTTCCTGCAGTAGTACATTGTCAAAATGTATAAAAAGGGAACTCGAGATATGCAAAATATGCCACATAGGAAAACACAGCACTTAAAGCACTGTAAAATTTAAACAAACAAAGTTAAGTAGCCAGTGAGAAATACTTTACAGCTAATTGGAAAATATCCCTGTGAGAGCAGCACCCCTCACTGAAAATCCTCTTCTGTGGAAGTGGATTGGAATGGGATTGTGAAATGGTCATCCCAGCTGTCCACACATCCCTATCCTGCAGCACATTAATCCTGCTATAGGGCCATCACAGCAAGTCAGAAAAAAACCCAACTACAGTGTGCTCCACTTTTAGAAACAGAGGTTGATTCAGACAAACACTGGCTAGTGGTAAACTGCTGATCCAGGAACAATGAGTTGCCACACAATGAAACCTGTGCAGGGCAGGCATGGGTGGATAGCTGAAAGTAGCATCCCTATTTAATCGGTCATGTGGCAATTACTCATTTTGGTTATCACGGTTTCTGTATAATTAACTACTGTTCAGATTAGGTTTTACTTAATGCATTCTTGAGCTCACTGAAAGCCAAGATGGCAAACATTGAAAGCCATAAGGATTTTTCTTTGTAAAATCTTGGATGCATTCATGATGCAAGGTAATTGTGATAGAGGAGGGACTAATATCACTAATTCCTTCTGCGATTGTCTTTCACATGCCACTAAATGTAGATGAAAAACAATAATGAGAACCTGAACTGCACAGACAAGCAGACTGGAAGATGCTGAAGGCATGATGAAAAGGTGTTATCAGGAGTAACGTGAAAAGAAAGTGGAAGGGAATCTAAAACTTGGTAAGTCAGCAGAAAGTGGTCAGGGTACATCAAACCGAGGAAGCTTTTGCACCATGGGCAAATTGAGGGATGAGGAAGAAGAAGACAACCTTCAGGACATTGCTTTGAAGGTTTGTAGACACCATAGAAAATTTGATTCCAGGGAAATGCACCCAAAATCAGACGCAAATTCCACAGGCATGGTAGTGTTACACCTGTTTTTCTGTACAGAATACAAGAATTAAGCAATGTCAGCAAACTCATTGTCTCTGTTTTTAAGATGCTTGTATGGACTCTTACACGGATTTAGTCCATGACAAGTAATATGCTCCAAAACAGCAGGCTACGTGACTCAGGAATTTGTAAAAGGGTGATTTTTAATAACCAGTTTTCTCCCAGCCACCCTAATCCACAGGAAAAAGCAGTTGGAAAACCATGGATGTAGGCTGTTCTATGCAATTACCTTAATGTCAGAAGTCAGTTTCATTGATAATGATAAACATGACTGAGGAACTTCCTATTTTGGAAACTCACAAAAAGTGGCAGAACATTACAGCCAGTACACTAGCTCAAATGACAGCTCTGAAGTGTCTGCCCCTGAGAGCACCAGAAGATACCTCATTATGGGTTACTTTTTACATGAACTTTTTTTAAAAAGTCAGTTCCAGTAGAAAATTTAGATTGTGAATGTGTAGCTGAAACTGTCATACAGCATACGCAATGATGACTTAAATTTGCATACCTTTGTTTAATTCAAGTATTTTCCAATGTTTAACTTATCTGAAAGATTTTAAATGTAAGTCTTGAATCAAATGGGACTCGAATTTCAAAAATTCCAATTATATTGCCAAAATTCACCTGTATAGTGGATGAGTATCTATATTGGGGCACTAAACAGTACCAAAGAACTTCTCTACTTCAGACACAGTCACTGAAGCAAAACAGGAGTTTTGCTCTTCCTTTTTACTTCCCAAGTCTTTCAGACAAGAGAGTAGGGGAGAGGACAGACTTCAGGTCACAATTTCTTTATTCACTTTAAAATCTATTTCAGGGAATGGAAAGGTTATAGTTTAAAGACTCCATGCCCCTATCCTGTGGGGAACTAGAGGAAGGTATAGGGTTCTTTTTCAGCATACTTTTTCCCCCAAGCTAATGGAAGTAGGAACAAAATTTGAGAGAAAGAGAGAGTGAGACTTAGTTAATAAAAGTAACACAGTAACAAGGTGCCAGTCCAACATGAAAGAGGAAAGAGCATCAAACAGGAAAAGAAAAACATGATAGAAAAGGGAAGAGATAGTTAATAAGAGGAAGGAAAGAAAAAAGGTGAAGAAGGGGGAAACAGAAACATATTTAAGACTCATTCATTTCACCATTACACATTTTTATGTGCTAAGATAAATTTTGGGGTTTTTTTCATCAGTATTATTCCATGTGCTAATTTTGACTGGTAAACTGAAGGAAAGTACTTGAGGTATATGGAAGAACCTAACTTCTTTACATATCATTTTTTTCTCCCCCTCTCTCCTTCCTCCCAACAGAATTGGGTAACAAAAGACAGAAATTGGAAAAAGAGAAGTATTTGTAAATCTTAGGGATAAGCTGACTATAAGCAATAATATTAAGGAAAGAGGGTCAGAGATGCACTAAGAAATAATTCCCCTGCATATTTAGTCACATGGCTATGGTAACTGGTCTTATTTTAGAAATCTTTACACAAGATTACCAGAACTATCAAAGTTCATTGCTTGTGACATGCCTGCTGAAAACAAATTACTGCAATGCAGTTTTGCGTACCTTCTAAATCACAATTGCTTAAAAGCATTCTTTATAATTTTAGAAATATTAAAGTGAAAGAGAGATATGTAAAGAGAACAAGCTCTGTACAGAAGTCCAGTGATACACTGAATTAAGGCAAATTAAGTCAATGCTAGCACAAGACACTGATTGCTGTTGTGGGGCTGCACGGCATGATTGAGGACCTGAGATTTGGCAAACCTTTCACAAAGGAATGATTAAAGCAGGAAGCTCAGCTAAATTAAGATCATGCAGTAGAACAAAATACTATTTTTAGAATCTGTTGACGACCACATAGCCCAGGAAAAAGACTGGCCTCTTGCTTTCAGGGTAAGTGACAGCAATGCCATCAGGGTAAACTACAAGGACATACCGACAGTAAACGGCAGACAAGTTAAATCTGAGACATATACATGACAATGGGAAATGATGGCTTAGCAGAAGTTCTGTAAGCTTAATTTCAAGGACGCTGCTACTCAGAGAACCCAAAATATATGTTCTTTTGCCACTTAACAAACATGCCCAAGTAAAAATTAGCCTAAGAAATCCTGGTATCATGCACCTTTATCTGAGCTTGAAAGTTTATCAGGAAAAGAAATTGTGAAGTACAATATACTGACATTGGGAGGGCATCTCTTCTGATGGTTCTAACTTCAAATGTGTTTTCTAATGCTTTCCTCTGATACTTGATAATATTTTAAAATTATTCTTCATAAAGCATAGCTGACTGAGCCTGATTTAAAAGTAGGTGAAAACTGGAATGCTAAAGAAGATATTAATGAGCGTTTCAGTCTTTAGGAATGTTTCTCTTTTGAAAATTAGGATTTTTTTGTGTGTGTGTTGCTGATATTACCTCTCCTAGCAACAGCACAACTTCCAGGTTCTTGCAGTTCTTCATGGTTTAACAGCCGATCAAATTCTGCTTAAAACAATAGTTCTCTCCATGAGAAGTATTTAAGCTTCCTGCTGTTTAAACTAGCCAAGTTCCTCTTTTTTTGATTCTTTTTCTGAATACTGCATGCCTTCTGTAAAAATAGCAGCAATTTTCAAGCAGCAGTTTTAACAATCATTAAAAGTCAACCTATAAAATATCATGAGAGTTTGGAAGTACTGCTGTGAGAATTTGTAACCTACCACTTGAACATGAGCATGACTTGGGAAAGATGATAAGGACTGACAAGTAGTAAATATCCATCAAGGTTTACAGTTATTTTGCATTCTTACAACGTGGTGGAAGAAACTGAAGAAAGAGCACATCTGTTAAAAACATGGGAGAAAAAACTTTCATTATTAGTTTTTAATAGTTCAAAAGAAAAAAAATCATCCTTAACATATGCAGTCTCATGGTCTTCTACTTGCTCCTCTGACTTTTAAAAGAGACTGTCTTAGGGGAAAATCAACTGATAAACAATCTGCTGCCATAACTGCGGCATAATGTTTGAGAAAACAGTGCATGCTACCTTCTTGATCTTGGTGTACACAATCTTACTGAAAAGCCGTGTTTCCTCAACTTTCAAAAACAAACCCCTCATAATGTGATGGGGTCATGAAACTGATCATGCCAGTCCTTGCAGGGATTGGGATAATTGTCTTCATAAAGTCTGAAACAGCCAAGTACCCAAGACTTTCCTTTACAGATGATCATTTTAAGTTCAGCTTAAAAAAAATAGAGGAAGGGAAGTGTCTCTGTCGTTTTGAGCAAACTTCAGTTCCACTCAATATTCTCTAGTAAAATCCTGTGAATAGCCTGTAAATAATTGCCTATATGGATTTCTTTTTAAAGAACAAACCTAAAGTGTAATCCCACTTTATATGACCTGCGATCTAAAGCATATACTACTTCTAACTTTCCCATTTATTGAGCTGGGCATCTCCCTTTCTGGTTTCTCCCTCTGCTCCTGATGCACCTGACTGGTTATGGTGAAGTGAGGTCATATGAACACACATATAAACATCTTATTTGAAGAAGGGTTTATCAAAGGCTTTGGAGTACTGTTTGAAAATTATTACATCCTACTACTGAACCCATCTATTAATAAAGAAACACAACATCTAGTAACTTTTCTTCAACAAATTATTTATTATATACATAATTGGGAGTCCTTCTTAACCTAGCAGACTAGTCCTGCTTGAGGCTTGAGAGTAGCGTTACGCATAAGATTTTTAAAGAGGAGCCTAGCACAGGGATGAACCCTTCAAAAATGGTTTAAGATTTGCCATTCCAATGAACCTTTTGGTTCTCTTTCATAAAGAACAGGGCAGGAAGATAAAGCTTGTATTTTCAGACCTTCCTCAACAGAATAGTGGAGTTTATGTGCTCTCTTAGGTTCCCAGATTACATTTAGCTAGACAATACTCCTTCTGTTCAAATGGGATGAAGACAATGTTTATGCTCCGCTTTTGTGGGATCTTTCTATACGGGCATGAATAATAATGGAAAAATATTGCTCTAATAATAATAATAGTAATAATAATAATAATAAAATAGTATCAGTGTATGCAGTAGGGTTTGGCCAAGGAACTATCCCATCATTACAGTCTATATAACAGGCTAAAATTTCCAGACAGAGTTCCAGTATTGGGGGATTTTTTCAGTCTCTTTCAGTATATTTGACAACACTCAGCTCACTTAGGAATTCCTCTACCCCTGGACTAGTTGCCCGTAAAACTTCAAGATACCAACCTTGCAGTAGCCTTTTGCAGTAGCCACTGCAAAAACACGTTATGCTGTCCAGCTTATCCGATCACCCTCACTGCCTGTGCGTATCTCCCACCACTCCATCTAGAAGTCTGTTCTGATATGGCTTCGGAACACCTTTCCCCATTTCTTGGGGAGGCAGCTGTTGTGTTCCCCAGATGTGTTCACCCAATGCCACTTCTGCACAACAATCAGTCTGGTAGGTTGTGGTTGAAGAAAAACAGAGGAGGAAAAGAAACAACTTCTATTCTGAGAGCTTTTTTAATGTAATATAGCTCCTTGTGCTTTTAAGACAAGAATTTAGCAATCATTCCTTCCTTCCTTCCTTCCTTTCTTCCTTCCTTTCTTCCTTCTTTTCTTCCTTCCTTCCTTCCTTCCTTCCTTCCTTCCTTCCTTCCTTCCTTCCCAAGAAACAGCTTTATGAAGCTACCACTTAGAAATTCTCATTTTTAAAGTTAGGAACAAATTTAAATATCTTGCTTAACTGAGGCTTCATATCTACTAAGACTGAAGTTGATTTTTCTTCTCCCTATGTGTGAAAACTAACTTCCAGAAGTAACAGATTCAATAAGGCTTCTTGAATTAATGGTAATAGTTAAATTGCATTTTTGAACATATAATAAAAAAAGAAACATTACCAATGTGTAATATAAAGACATCAGATGGCATCTTTGTAGAATAACAAGAAACCCTTTAAATTTAAGTAATCTGAAATAGTCCACATGAACAACATCAAATAAAAACCCTGACATACACTATTATAACCATTACTGAGAAGTCTCAGGGAGGAAACTTTCATATTTACAAGTCTGCATAGTGTAACTCAGTTGGTCCTAAACCACGCTGATAGAAAAAAAAAAATATTTCAAAATCTAAAATTTAACTTTTTAAAAATTGGTTATCTAGAGACTGCTTCTTATACTTTCCTTTCTTCTGTTGCTGTTTTGTGGTCTTCTTTTACCCTTATGGATGACAGAAAAAAATAAAAAGGTGAATTCCAGGTCAGAGATAGTTTACTAGCCTCTACTGCTGAGGTGAGATTATTTGCAGTGACTGCAGGAATTTTCAGTCTTTTGTAAAAGACCATATGCTTCAAAACTGTAATTCCTTTGGACTTCAAAGAAGTTTGTCACGTGGCATCTCCTTTATGATCTCCTTTGCTTAGCTTCCATTTTCAGCAGAGGCCATACAAAAAAAACAAACTACACAACAAGAACAAAAATTGAACATACTACTTGAATTATTTTATCACCCAATATTTGTGGACCATGATGAAGCTGCAACCAATCTGTATGTCAGGTGAAAATGAACTGCATTTCCCATATTAAGTTTGACTTTTAAGTTCCTTGGGGAAAGCAGTCATGAATTGCACTAAATTGCATAGAGCTAAGAATACCAAGAAGTTGATAATTAATAATAAATACATAAAATATCTGCACTAATTTATCATTTTCACTCCTAATCTTTTGCTTGAGACATCTTACCATATCCATAACCCCATTATTATCCTTATTAGTATTTTTTAAATTTTTATGTCTCACTCCTTTTCTTTTTACAAATTATATTAGGCCTTGGTTTTAATTTATGCTGGAGTTCCTCCCAAACTCAATTTCCTTCTATTCATATCTGAAAGTTATGTAAGAAAGTTGGATGTGGCATACTTAGTAATGTTCAACTGCTTCCATTCTTAGATTACAGTATTAGAAATGTCTTAGGGTACACAAATATTCAAAAACTCAGACTGAAGGAATTTGCTGTAAGACTCTAGCTTCAAGTCCCATAGCTTCCTCCTTTCTAAATTCTAAAGATGAGGTATCACATTTATCATCTTTTGGAATACTGCAGGTCATTTAATCTAGTATACCAAAGACCTGACTGAACATTTTTTTTCTTCTTCCTCTTAATATTCCAGATAAAATAATCATTTTACAACAAAAGGTAGGTCAAAACCAGAAAACAAAATGACACTGGAAAAATACCGGAGAGTCTCTTTCCAAAATCCTAAAGAAAGAAAAAAGATTATTTTATAAATAAATATAAATATTTTTATTTATGTACTTACAGAGTGATGCAAGCTAACTTGGACCAAATATAAGTGGGTAGAATTTTGAAAACTTCCCTGCAAAATGCTGAAAAGTTCTGCTACAAAAAGGGAGGAAAACCCACAAAAGTTTAAGTGATACACTGTAGTCAGCTTTGTAGAATGGAAAAGAATGTGTTTCTCAATATTCATCTCATTTGATGGATGAGCTCTGTCCAGGATGAAACCTATTGCTCATAGATTTTTTTTTTAACATGACGTAATTTCTTAAATAAATGGACAATTGACATATATTAGGGCATTTGAATTTAGGCAATTCTCCAATTTCTTCATTTTCTACAACCTTATTTTGAAAATAATGCAGGTAATTCTTAGCAGCTGACCTCTTCCTCTGAAAAATCATGCAGAAAGCTGACTGTGATTTAAACAACGCAACAGGTTTGAGAAATTGCTCTCATCCTTTTTTAGTCAGAAAAACAGTGATGCTTCAACCCCACTATACTCTGTGCTCTGCAATCCCCCAGGTAGTTCCATTCAGAGACACTGTTCTAAAATATAGAACAAAGGATTTCAGAAATGTGTCCTACTTTGAGATTAAAATTCAGAGGGCCATTAAATTAAAGCATTGACTAATACCCCTTCCTTTTCTCTCTACTGCCTCTTCTTTCACATTTCATGAAACCATGTCAGGACTAGCCTGCTGAAGCAGAATCAGAATTCCTGGGAGAAGATCTGAACTGTTGAAATGTTAAACATGTCAGTATGTGAGAGATCCATACTTCTGCTCTACAGCAATAAGTAGTACAATGTCTATCTGTCTCTTCTCGATCCTTAGGTGAAAAGAACAATTGATGTCAGTCACATTCAGCAGGTACCTACTTACTGGATCTTACCCTGCCAGTCCAGACAGAAATTAAGTGCTGCAAGACCATTCATAGTCTCTGAAACTGCAAAGGTAGGTATAGTACAAAAATTGAACAAAATATATATAGCTCTTGTATATTAAAAGCCTTTTGAAAAAGTCATTAAGAGACATCATGGAGTTTTCTTCAGAATTCTCTTGATAATACAGCCAATTATGGAAAAAAATAGAGAAAAGGTCAATATATACAGTTTAACACAGAAATCATTCTATTATTTAAAACATTTTTGCAGTGGCTGCCGGGGAGTTCAGTCAGTGATGAGCTCTAATGCAAGTTAATATGTAATAAAGAATATCCTCCTTTTTCTGTTCACTTTTCCTTCACTAAATAAATTCCAAATCATTAAATAGAAACACCTATCTGCATGTAACATTTAGCTTCAGAATCCCAACGCAAAAGGCATGAATGGCTGGTGCAGAAGTATCTCAGGATGTATCTTCAGTTGCACTGAACAACGATAGAATGAACAATGCTTTTTGATGCATATCAGAAACAGATAATGTAGATAATTTGCTGCTGCTTTCAGTGTCCTAATGTTAACTCACAGTCATCTAACCAAAAGTAAAAGGCCACCAGCTCTGCCACTGTCAGGCAAATAGCTCATTTAAGATTAGCAATAATCTATTTACTTTCATCTGCTGTAGATAAAAGGGAATCAGTAAAGAAAATTAAACACAGCAGGATTTTGTTCAGGTTCAGCCCACCTTTTCAGCCATGAAAAGCCATTAATTCAGCTGGGTTTTAATAAAAACCTTGGGGTGAGATCATTGTCACAAGACACAGATGAGCTGGCCCTCCTTTGGCTCTCACTGTCCTCTAACTCCTCAGCACATGGACAATGCAGGAAAACGTGTGACCCAGAGCTTAAAACAAAGCTGTGCAACCCCAACAATCACCACCTTTCTACACTCTCAAATTCATACAGAGCATGATCAAAGTCATGGGGGTGGAAGAAGGTGTTTAAAGAGGGATAGAGGGGGCCACACCAAGGCACCACTCATGTGCCACCAAGGCTGCCCCTTTCCTCTTGGCGGTGAAGGACATATTAACCCTGCCTAAGCTGGTGCACAAGGAGCATGTGTGAGCTGAAAGACTCAACAGATGGATCCAGTTAATTTCGAGTAGCTGGACCCAACCACAACACATAAAAACATATGTTTGTACAGTTTTCTTATGGAATTAATTTCTTTATGCTTCCTGTAAGAAACTCTAAACAGTTCGCTACTCCTTCTTTACTCAATTAAAAAAAATAGTATTTAAATTGTACTTAGTAATTACAAACTTTATTTAATTTATTTTTGCTATGCCATACATCATACAGCTTGCTCCAAACACAAAATTTTAATAGTTCTCGTTTTCATTATGGGTATCATATATGCCATAAAATTTAAAATATTGCTGCAGCAGAAATTATGGCTACAATTATGGAGGAAGACTCAGTGCCTTCAGCAACGGCATAATATAAATGCTGCATAATAATTCCATTTCCCATCCAAATGTTCTCTCAGATTAATTTACACAAACACATTGCACTTTTCCTCACGTGCCACTGACAGTCACCCTAGAGTGATAGATTATCTCTTTTTACACTCAGTTTTGTGCAACTGATTGGGATAAGACTTTCTTATTGAGATGCAATGACTGTACTAACTGTTGCACAAGTGACTAGATGACAAGTTGTTTCCATGAAAAAGTTGACTTCTACAACCACTGTTACACACACTTTGCATCAGCAACATGAAGAAAAATGGTTTCACAAATGAAACCTTACATGAGGCAACTGCAATATGCTGACCAATTTCACTGGGTAAGGCCTGTTTTAAAGTTCTATATTGCAATGTTTAACACTAATTTTCAAGGGAGCAGGCAGACATTTATTTTTATATATTCAGATCTTCATAAGCAATAAGATTTACTCTGAATATGGAAAGGATTTAATATATCTTAAGTATTATAGTTCAATGCTTTGGAATAATATTTTGGTAATGACTACATTTCATAATTCTCTGTCCATTTTATGAAATCAGATGAAGTTACACAATGAAGACAAAAATCTATAACTAAATATCAAATATATAAGAGAAAACCTACATAATTTACAAGTGAAACTGTTAACTAACTTTTCCTGTATTTTATTTCTTCTCACTTTTGTCTTTTTATGAATTCTGCACAAATCTACCCAGTTCCAAGAATCTTTTACTATCACTAACTATGCCTTATTTGTTCAGAGTTTTGCAGATGAGATTTTGTCTCTGATGACTTGAGTGGAAAATTTTTACCATTATATCTTCAAGAACACTAAGGACTTCAGGTTTCTCATAAGATTATCCTTGATTAACAAGAAGGTGTTGAGTCTAACTGTAATTTCACACACTGGAACCTGTGACAGCACTAAGGAATCACCCCTGAAGTTCTGGCTCTGTACAGACAGATCAGTGTTTTATACAATGGCACAGTTGTGATATTAAAGCCCCCAGTTTCACTTACAGCAACATCGAAAGAACGTGTTACAGGGACCACTGTTGTGAGAACAATCTTCTGTGCTTGTCCTTCACTGCATGACCAACATTCCACTATCACCAAAATCTACCTTCATAGAAAGCATATCACAGTAAATACAACTAATATATTCACTTTAAGTAATTGTCAGTCATGAGACTTCTTTTCAGAGTAATTGATTGGGCACCTGTTACAACCCATCAAAAGAACCCTGCTCACCAAAATGTTTAAGCAGAAAGAACAAGTTCTGATTTTCAAAAAAAAATGTAATTCATTGTGATTCATGTAATGATGAAATGTAACAAAATTAAAACAAAATGCTTAAAAATTATCAATGTTTTTAAATATACACAAATTAAGATTATGAAATGAAGAAATAGCAGAAAGTAAATTACCTCATGTGAAGAAAAAAACAGTATTTTGCATTTGCATGGCCACTAATGATGATTCAACTTCCCTAAAATGTTCTTTATAAGGGTTTATTTTTAAATTCTAGGCTCAAATATGCTTCTCTCTAGAGACTGAATGATTTCTATTTGGTTTTGAAATTCTTAGAGTCTACTCCAGTCCCAAATTTAATATTAAACTGAACTCATTAAAAGGAGATTATCCTCATTTTTTTTAAAAATAAATGTGAATTGAAAAAATGTTCAAATGACCCTTACAAACTGTGTTTTGTCATCGATACTACAACGTTCATTTCAGGACGGAAACAAGGGAAATCTGTCAGACATGTTTGAACTATAGTTATATGTTAATGTTAATGAAAAGAAGAAATTATTTCTACCTGCCTTTCCATTTCAGTTTTGGAGGCCAAATAGTTATGTTAGTTCAAGCAAGTTCTGGATCAGCAAACAATGCTTTAGAACTAACCCTCAAACTTTTGTAGTATTTTCATCATTCTCACTCTCTTTACTTCAGTTAATAGTAACAAAATCATTAGGGGAGAAATGGTATAGAAGTAATCAGAAGGCCTCAACCATAGCAGACAAAAATAAAAGCTGTGGGGCTTGATAGGGAAAATGCTAAAAGTCTCAAAAAGAAAAAAGTAATTTCCTCACATTCCATCAGTCATATGATTATTATCCCAAATTACATCAACCTTATGATCATCACCATCCAAAGGCACCAAAGCAGTACCTTTTCTTTTCACTTTTGGACCATAATCTGCTTCACATGATTGTATGAGGGCCACTCCTGTCCACCATGTTTTCGAAGACTTTCCTTAAATCAATATGGACACTTTGATGACAGCTGCTTAATGATTTGAGATATTAATTGTATATGTTCCAGTCCTACCCCCTAAACAAGCTCTTGTTTACAAAAAGGTTCTTCTTAGTTGAAACCACATTCTTTCCAAATTTACAAAAAAGTTCCTCCATTTTTCCTCTGTGAAGTATCCTTTTTGAAAGCTCCTTAAGGCTTTTTCTCTTACTCTATTTTTCAGTGAGGAACAGATAGCACTTCAGGTGTGGGTGGGTTGTTTTTTTTTTCTTTTTCAATAAATTATTAGTTAAGGCACAATCAACCATAGCTACCACTTACAAGTAAGATGGTTACTAACTTCCTTCTGATCTCCCCAGTGGGCACCACTTTCTGCAGGATAAGTTCATGACTCCATCTCTAGAATATTTTCTAAAATTCTTAGTATGTAAGCAATACCTGACACCTCTTCACATTACAGTTTTGCAACTACTTTTGATGGAGAAAGCTTTTAACCAGGACAAAAGCTCTGAAATATCATGAACTGGAAAAGTTTACGAACTTTATTTTATTATAAAAGCCTTTTAGCAGATATAAAAATAGTCAAGTGAGAGATATTCAATCCCATTCACTGCATTCTAATATCAGCAGAATTCACTGGGGTTTTCCTCAATGAATAAAAACCCCAGCATAATAGTCTTGATATTTATTTCTTATTCAGAATTTAATTTCCTGTCAGCCTTTTGTTTTTGCAAAGTGCTTCAAACCTGATCTTTACTATACAAAACCAGCAGCTTTTGATATGACTTACTAAATACTAGCATTAATCTAGTATTAATTTTTACTTTCATACAATTCCCTGGAACTTTTGAAGCTCTGAACTGAAAATGAAATTAAAAGTTTTTTTGTTTTATCTACACCCACAGGTGTTTCAGTTCTTGAACACAGCTGTCTGCTGCTGCACACACAATACATGTTAATGCCCTCACTACTAAGCAGAGGATGGTAACTCTGAGCTTTAGAACAGAACCTATATACCAGCTTACCCACTGTAAAAAAAAAAAAAACTACACAGAAAAAACATGAGAATATGCAAGCAAATTTCAAAAGGCAGGTTTAGTCTTTAAATAAATACAGAAAATACAGTGCAACAGGATCAACTTCAGTAATATCTGTATATTGTGTCTAATGTATTATTGAGGTAGTCCTTGCCATGGCGAGGTAGAACACCCTCAGCACTGATCAATATTTGATAGGCTGCTGTGTCTGAATGGTGTCCCACCAAAATCAGTGCAGTATCAAACAGGAACAGCAATCTGGCAACATGTAAGAAACTGCTAAATGAGTGCCTAAAAGACAGACATGGAAGATGAGATGTTCTGCAGAAAGTGAGAGAGAACACAGCTCACAATTTTTTTTCAGGAGTAAGCTTTTAAAGGTTTTAGAGACTCGCTGAAAACATTATCTGCACGACCATGATTATATGTGCCTATTTTGAAATACACTTTTATATATTAATATATATAAAACCAATCTAGATTTTTCAATATGCTTGAAACATAAGACAGAGGGAATCTTTGCAGCTTAGCATAGTGGTCTGGGTTTCTAAATTCAAAAATATCAGAGCAACACAGACTCAAAACTCTAATGCTGGACTTAAATCTGACTTTACTGAAAATCTCATCAAGTTTGTATATTTCTCAATGATATAATTTTTCTTTGAGAAATATTAAAGAAATATACCAAAAAGAAGTTTTCCCTTACAGCAGAGTATATTTATCCACATGAGAAAGCACACCAAAGAAATGAAAATGACAAGGTAAAGGGAGATGCATTTTATGTTTAAAGGTCACTGAGCGTGCACCCCCAGTCACACAATCATATCCATGATTAAGCCATCCTGTCACTGAGAGGAGAATAAATATTCCTTATTTTTCTCTGTATCAATATCTCAATAAATGGACAGTATCAAACACAATGGTGCACTGATCCTAAGAGAGTAGGAAAGGTCAGGAGCTGCATTACTTTGTGTCTTACCTTCAAAAGAATCTCGCTGTATTTCTCACTTACTAATTTGTGAGAACGTATGAAGAACAAGCTTGGCCAGATTAGTACAGTGGTTTTGTGAACACACAGACATGTACACACACACACAGTGTATTGTACAAACACAGCTGTCCCTGCACTGTTGTGGGTTGGAGGCTTGGGGTGGGGTAGGGGGCGTTGACGTTGTGACCTTCAGAGTGCTACAATATCTGAAATATCATTGACAATAATTAATTATTATGTACAGATTATCTTTACTTCAGAGACTGAAGTGTGGTTCTGTTCCCCAACACAAGCTACAAGTGAAGTTACCATTTTAATTTTAGAAACAAGGCTCCTGGAGTAGCTGAAATTAGGATTATCTAGCTTACATTGCCAATGGAGGATGGCTTGAGATAACTACAATAAAGGAGCATTTGTTCCATCCAATCTGTTCAAGCACTACAAAATCCTCCTGTGGTCTACTGTTTATAGTTTTGGGTACAATACATCAAGGAAACAAACATGAAGCAGATGGAGACAGTTCAGGGGACAACAATAAGAAAGATCTAACACCCAAAAATATGACCTATAGACTGTGAGAATTTAAGTCCATCTAGCCCAGAAGAGAGACAGGGCAGCACATGCAGACATAAACTTTTAAATATACACATATAAATACCTATACACATGCAAACATATGGAATTAATTCATAGTGAGGATGACTTAAGTTACACATGAGGAAGAATTTTCCAGGAGTAGAAACCATTGAGCAGTTCACAGAAATCAACTAAGGAAGTTGTGATTTTCTTTTCTAAGAACCCATTAAGTAAAAATATTCTAGGATTGGTGCAAATACAGCTGACCCCATGCTCTAGGGAAGAATGTACAGGATGATCTCTCAAATTTCATTTTGACATGTTTTTCTAAATTACCATTTTAAAAAGCTTATTTTCATGTAAATTAAATTTCACCTCATATCCTTTTTATCTGTAGCAACAAAAACCAAATCCAGCATTATATTCACAAAAATGTGACTATGGATACATTAATTACATGTCAAATATTAATGCACTCTGTATACAGGTTGGGCATGTAGATTTAACATTTAAACCAGAACTGCACAAGAAAAACAAATTAGTTGTGCTCCAAAATATTGCATTTATACAGAAAATGCAAAAGAAAAAATGAACTAAGAAGGTACAGAACATTCTGAAAAGCAATTTAAAAATATTAATGCTTCAGCCATTAAAGCTACTGAAACTGGGTGCAGCCCAGATAGCAGCTTCAAAACAGTTTCATTTACTATAAGCAAACACACAGATGCGTGAAAAGGACAAATTTAAGCTTTAATTTCTATTCAGGTCGTTTGGACTCATTTGTTTAGGTTATTTATTACTACTGCAGTGTAGTAATAAATATTTAAATATTTGAAGTTGTCACTGACCATCTCTTTAAAGAAAACATAAAATTGCTTGTATTGAACATCAGACCTTCAGTATGTGCTTTGTATTTCTTCTTGGCAGGGATAAGATGATTTCATTGATTTTTGGTTCCCTTTGCATCCATTTTGTGTCCATTGTGACAAAGAACAGGAAAGTTCAGAGCAGCAGTGAATGATTGTTATGTGCAATTTCTAAATGGTGATGTTTACATTTCTGTTGTTTCATTCATATAAGTAAGGGGAGATGGCTACAAAAAACAAGTCTTAAATGCATTTCTAAGGTACTGCTCACTTTGTAGGAATTTTTTTAGAATTATTTTTGCAGTGATAAACTATTTTATTAAGCCTCTACCTCTTATCTTTTGCTTAAGTGGTATTATAAAATGTACATTTAGCAAAAATCTTACTCTTCATAAAATTGGCAGGCTTCCACCAGTGCCGTGATTCGGATGCACAAGGGTACTCAAGTACAAGTAGTTTGCTAGCTGCAAGATGTAAATGTTATCCAAAAGACTAAAATTCACCCTTGAAACAGGACTTTCACGGGGCATAGACATTGTGCTGACAGAATTTATCAGGGCTGAACTCCAGCAGAGATAATTCTTACTGTGATTCAGAAAAAATTCCATTACTGGAGCTGCAGAAGTTTTGCTGAGGAGCTGGCAATCATGCACTGGTAAAAAAAAGCACTGGAGGGAAAACATGTATTATGTCTGAAAAAAGCCTGCTTCGTGTGACATTCCAAATGTACAAATTATTTTTTTTTCACCAGTGTTTCATTAGTGATTATGATGACACATATTTTTTGTTAAGATATACAGGAATCTCAATTTATATTTGCCATCATAAATTGCCCTAATTTACTGATTTAGACAGAAAGTTCCCATAGCCTGGAACAGACAGAAGTGCTCAAAGGGAAAATAAATCAAATACATAAAATTATGAAACTGGTAGCTCTAATTATGATCTCCCCTGAAAACATTTAACCTTCAAAACCAGCATGCCTGGATTATTTCCACTCACGATCTTTTCTTAGGAAATTGCATCCATAGAAAAAGATAATGATAAATAACACATTTGCTCCATTAAAAAAAAAACCTTTTTTTTCTAAATGAATGGCAAAATTCCAGTAAGGAAAAGTCTATAATCATTGGCCAAATGACTAAAAGCACATTAAATCTTGTACTCTGAAGACAATGTTTTAATTGAGAAAACTGGAGTGTAGAAATCCATTGATGCATCATAAGCATGATAAGAGTGGATTTTATATGCATCAAGCCAAGCATTATAATATCTTTGGTCCACATGATGGATGAAGCGCTTCAAAGATGCAGAAGTCTAGAAGTCTCTGAGATCTGATATTATAATGGAGCAACTCTCAAGATAAGAAAAAAACCTTACAGCTGACATTTAAAAAGACGGAAAAGACAGAACCCATGGTGCAGAAGTTTAAAGAACAATGCAGCATGAAGTGTGGCTCCATCTGTACATTTATTTATAAATTAGTCCCCGTCCTCATAGGCCATGTCCAAAGTACACTTCCTCTGTCACTGACAAAAATGTAAATTTTTTTGTAACCAGGACCAAATTTCATGGCTTTTTGCACACTTCAGATCAAAATAATTTCCACTTATTATCCTACTCACATAAGAAAGCAATACAGTAAACACACAGCTAAAAAGCTAAAAGTACTTATAATCCTGATAGAGACCTAGTTTGCTATAAATTCCCACCTACTGGGGAAAATAATTTAAAAGAAAAAAGTAACCATTTCCTGTTTGTTTCCTACAGCAAAACAGACCGGAAGACAGAAAAAAAATTATTTTATTGAGGAAACAATTAATGGAGATGGTATACAGCTATGTAAGAAGTTTCAGTTGATTCAAATGTCAAAAACTGCCATCTCTCCTCACACAGAATCATATACAAATACACTGAGTAGCAGCTGGACTACATAAACTCAGCATTTTCTGCATTTTTTTCTTGTATGGTGAATTGAGTGTCTCTGTGATATATTTAATACATCCAGCAACTGGAAGACCTGGAAGCCTTGATGTTAGCAGCACTTGTGCATGCACTTCTGATATCTGCTTGTTCTACAGGTCTGTGCCTCCTTGAAATGTCCATCACGCTGCCTTGAACACTGCAACTGGGCAGTGCACTGCAGGAGTCACTGCAATTTCCTGACACCCAGCAGTCCTTCAACTAGTGCTACACAGCTGGCCTCGGGAGTTGTGACAGATCTGCAAAACTCAGAGAAGCTCCTCAGATGTTGCCAGAAGGCTGAGAAATCTCCCAAAAATTTAAGCCAGAACATATTTAGTCTTTAAAGTATGAAAACAGTTTATCTTTCTGTAGGAAGGTAAAATGGAACACTGGTAAGTGTGTCTCTCTAACACTGTTGTACTTTTATTCTTCTGTTTAAGAAGACCTGGCTGTCCTATTGCAGCATGAAACTACAAAAGAATGTTTATCCCCCTCCTGGGCATGGAAATTCTTCAAAAGCAGTTGCCCACCTCTGACTGTGAAGGATGAAAACTGCTAGACCACAATGGAAGTAATAATGAGTTCTCTGAAGTTAGACATGTCATGGTCACAGATGCAGGCTATGCAATTTAATTAAAAAAAACCCAAATTAATCTAGACAGAAGATTCCTGTTGAATTTTTCTACTGTCACCAGCTGTTTATTGTCATGCTACATTATGAATAAGTTAAAGATTTAAAAGGCTTCAGCATTTATTAAATTCCTAATTGGAATCATAGATAATTGAGATCTGAGACTACTTCAAGTCATTTTCCCTGATAAGCAAGCTCATCATAACATTCACAAAGAAGCTATTCAATAAATATGTATTAGCATTTGCTGAAGCAGAAAGCTGCTTCTCTCCACTCCATAGGAGTAAAAAGTTTTGGGTAGTTTCTTTAGTCCTAATTGTAGCTAAATCAATAGAGTCGGAAGTAAGCTGTCTGATCTGAGCCTGTACTGGTGGGCAGAGACAGATGTAAAACAAGAAAGAAATACAAAGTAGGAAAGTACTGTGAAATGGGCATGTTTCACAAACTCAAGGAAATTGAAAAGTTAGAACTATTTTCAACATAGTGTGTATAAAAATCACTAGTATGTGTCTATCCGGCACATGCAATAACTCCTACACAAATAGAATCATATAATAAGCTGAGTTGGAAGGGATCCATGAGGATCACCAAGTCCTGGCCCTTCACAGGATAGCCCCATGAATCACATCGTGTGCCTGACAGCAGTGTCCAAACACATTTAAACTCAGAGAGGCTTGGTGCTGTGACCACTTCTCTGGGGAGCCTGTTTCAGTGCCCAGCCACCCTCTGGGTGAAAATCTTTTCGTGATATCCAACGTAAACCTTTCCCCGTGCAGCTTCAGCTTCCAAAAGTTAAGAGATTGGTACTTGCCTCTCCACTTCTCCTCATGAGGGTGTTGAAGACTGCAATGAGATCTCCCCAAAAGAAAAGAAACTGCACAGAAATTTTCTTGACAGAGGAGGAAATAAAGGTGTATATTCTTGACTGAGAGCCTACATAATACAGCAAAGTGATTTAGATATGCAGAATTCATTGGATTTGTACTGTAACTAGGACTCTGACCAACAGTCTCCCATACATCTTTCAAATAAACAAGGACACACGTGCCCTATATATACACTATACCATTATCCAGTATTATCAGACCTTCTGCAACAAGATTTGGGTATTCCCATATATGAATGCCCTTATAGTACAAAAATAATCAGTGACATTTAAAGCTATATTTTGCTTATCATTAATGAGTCATTATTTTGCTGTTGAGTAGCACTCTAAGACCTTGGAAGCAGTATCTACTAAGTGTCTCCCACTGTGATGACCACCAATTTATTTTACTGCTCTACCACTCAGACTTCTTGTTTGAATTCAACCAACTCTCCATACTATCTCTCTTTCTTAAGTACAACTCAGACAATCAAAAGCAGGAATGAGAAAAGGAAATAAAGAAATAAGGAATCTGGCACTGTTTCAGGGTCACCCTTTTGAGCAGCTGTCTGGATCTGAGATCCCATGTTCAGAAGCTGAAGGATGAACAGGATTTTTGCAGGCAAGGCAGATCAAATGGTAAGCACACTACCAGGACATGAGGCAAATTCATACCAATGAGGTAAAGAACAAAATGCTGCAGGTAAAAGAAAAGGTAAATTCTGAGTTTCTAGATCTAGATAGTAACCTAGAGGCAAACTGGTGTGGTTTGTTAGTAGAAAACAGAGACTCCTCTACAAGGAATCTTCTTATCTTCTGTGTAATTTTCAAGCTGTCATATTTAAGCTTATGATTTTATTGCCCTTAGAGCTGAAAATATCCTCAGGGAAAACATTAGTCTGAAAGCATATTGAATTGCAGCAAGCATTTTAATATTATTCTGCTTTATTCATTACAGTTCCCCCATTCAAATGACTCTTGGTTGATGCAAAGCAATTCTGCCATTGACTCTCAAGAAAAATGACAGGGCACTTAATACTGATAGGTCTAAATCCCACTACCTGTCTGACCATAAAAACCTTGGGGACACAACCCAATATACCTAAATCCTACCAGTCTTTACTTTGCATATAGTTAATAGGGCTTAATTCTGGAACTGTCATTCCAGCTAAAGTAGACTAGATGATTTTCTGCACATTTCATTTCTGCTTTTTCTTCATGTTGTCTCCATGCAATGGGAAGCTTTGGCTCATTCTTTACAACTAGGAATTTCCATAAATTTAAAAAGAGAAAAAGAAACATCATGTATAAGAAAATAAAGAGGAAAACACTCTGTCAGGCTGAATAGTACAGATATTTTAGATATGTAGCACAATAATTTAATAACAGTAACAATAATTACTATTAGTAGTAGTATTAGTATTAATTATTACATGTACAGAAGCCAATTCTGACAGAAGCCAAACCTTTTCCTCTTTCATTGTAGCAGTTAAAGGGAAGGAGCCTATACAGATTTTCTTAAGCATCTTGTAGGCAGGCATTCAAAAGTATACAAATAAGGGAGAAGATTGGGATGGCAGCATTTCTAGGGGATACGAAAAAGAAGCTGTTTATTGTCTTCTTGTAGTATAATCTGGATAAAATGAACAGCCCATCTACTTTTTTCTGAAGTGGAGATGGAGAGAGAAGTAGTGTTAAAGAGGAACTGAGGTGCTGACAGTGAAGCTCCATTAATTTCTAAAGAACCAAGTATGTCTAAGTCAATTGTGGATAAACATTGTCCCATAGTGGAACAAATAACCCCAAATTGTTTACCTAGTCCAAAAGGTGCTTTTCCATCTGATTTCTCTCTTCAAAGCTCTCGGTATTGTTTACATATTGGTGAGGCAGCTCTAACATTTACAGTCACATCAGTTTCAGTGTGGATATATGGACCACAGTTTTCGATGGCGGTACAAAAGTTTCTTTCTATTGATACACTCTATCAGTTCTTTCCTGACATTTAATCTCAGGAACAGTGAGATGACAAGCATGTGTGTTTTTATAGAAACATTTGAAGACAAGCACTATTAGTTCTTGATGAGCATAAATTAAAGTCATAGAATTATAAAATAATTTGGGTTGGAAAAGACTTCTAAGGTCACCATTAACCCAGCACTACCAAGTCCACTAATAATCCATGTCCCTAAATGCCCCTGGAAAGGAAATTGTATCTAAGGCTATGACTGTTTGTGGGGTTGTGTCAGCAATGTGCCAGTACAGGACAGCACAGAATCTATAATCTAAGGCAGCCAAACATGGGCCAGCTACAGACAGGAGGGCTTGTAGCTGTGCTTTGCAGCACAATATCATGACCAGAGCTGTAGAGTTCCCAGACTTAAGATGGTTCATGCCAGTCAATTTTACAGTGTTAAATTGGCTCTTCTCGAAAAATATCGTATGGACATGCTCTTGTCCATGTAGTACACTTATGTTGTCTGATTAAGGAAAATAAAAAGATAAAAAGATAGGTTACTGGGCTTAGAATTGGATTCAGTTTCCTTTTCAACACAAACTTATATTGTGTTTTAAATGAAAACACTTAGATCTAACTTTATAATGAGAGATCCAAAATACATCTTCAGCTAACTCCAAACTCTGCCAGCAGCAGCAGGTAGAAGATACCCACCCTTCTTTCTGGGCAGTTCTTTCAGTGCCCAAGTGTTTGCTCAAGTTCTGCGTTCAGGTATCCCTCTTTTAACCAGGACGAGCAAACAGCCCCTGAGCTCATATCCATGATATTTTTGGATCCAGCAAGTAGAGCTGCTTGCAAGACACAGTCAGACTGTGCAGACTCCATAATTCAGGTAATTCTACCTACACAGACAGGTTTTTATGACATAAATGAAAAATCCACCTTGTATTGCACAAAGCTCTTCTTCTTTTACTCACTAAAAAGCAGACTTTATTATTGAAATTTATCGTCATCTCCAAACTGTAACATATTTCTGAGGCAGAAAAAAATTACAATGGTTATTCCAAATTTTGGAGATTTCAGGCTAAGCCTGTGAGGTGCCCTTGAACTTGGTTTATATGGACAGAATGAAGTTTTTGAACAGATACAATGGATTGCAGCTAAGCCTTAATAGTCTTAGTTTTGCATGTGCTAAAGACAGCTTGTAGGGAAAGCTTAAAATGACTGTGGACATTTAAAAATCACAAAAGAAAGACACATTAGGTGCCAGTAAAAAAGTTGATAAGAGATAAAAAACCCCATCAAGGCTAGGAAAATATTTTCTGATGCAATCAGTTGAAGGACAATGGACATTCATGAGAAGAATAATACTTTTTAAAATAAAACCCATCAATATATGAATAGAAAGGCAGTTTTAAAGCATCATGACAGTTGCATAGTAACAAGAGCGATTAAATGAGATCTGAATACTGTGGGGCACAGGTAATTTAGAAAAATAAAAAAGATCAACGAAAAATGCTTTACTACTATCTTGAAAAAGAGAAAAAGTAATTTTGATAGAGAATATGAAAGAAACACAAGTAATGGAGAATTATAATAGCTAGATAATCAAGAAAAAAGATAACAGGAAACAATTATGGAGGATCCAAATAATTAGTAAATAATTAACATAATACAGATTATGAAAAATTAATTTAAAATTGGAATATATTTATATGTATTAAATACAAACCAGAGAAGAATATCAGGTGACATAATAAAAAAATGCAGTACAAAAAAGTCTAAGCAATGTAACATACTAAGAAAAAGACAAAAAAAAAAAACAACCCACAAAAGACACCCCCCTGAGTAACTTTTCAGTGAAAAGTTTGTAACTGGGATCAGAAATGAAAAGCTGTAAAATCAACCATCATGACCTACTTGGACATACGAGGCCATTTAAAGAAATAAAATAACTTTAGGAAACAAGAAATGCTAAACTACAGCCCAGCAGATTTAGGAAACATGCCCTAAATAGCCATTACCACGTAGCATGTGGTTCTGAAGGAAAACAGAAATGTACAAATTAATTTGTGAGTGCAGTTTCAATGTAAATTCTTGGCAAAAAAATGCTTGGCTTCAGTATTTCTAACTTTCTATCAGGTACATAATCAAGGTAGGCTCAGCTCCCTAAATGGTGAACAAAAAAGACAGCAGTAGGGAGTTCCCTCAGACCTTCTGAAATATCTTCTAGAGATGTTTCTTCCACCATCAGGAACACAGCTGTTTATTAATGGAGGGACACACGGGGTAAATAAAACATGGTAAATAAAATGGCTGAATAGACAAAACAAGATAGACAAAACTACATCTACTTACTTGCATTTGGAAAAGCAGAGAACAGGAAAGAAAAACAGACTAATGATGCACAAATAATTTCATGTGTCTCTCTGAAGACTTGAGGTACCACAGCATTTAGAACCCTTTTCAGTTTGAAAACAATATATGTGAAACACCGTGACGAATCTGTACATCTCTGAAGAGCAAGGAAAACATTCACTCATCTTAGACATACTTGTGCACTCATAGATTCCCCCCACACCTCTTCAGAGATGTACAGATTCCCCACAGAGAGTAAATGTAGTAAATACAGGTAGCAAAAAACCTGGAACTGGTTATGAATGAAATATATTACAAAGTGGAACTATAGTAAAAACACTATTCTGATGAAATCCTACTATATTCTGTCTCAGAGATAATAACACTCATGCTTTAAAGAGGATTATCCGAGTTCCTTTGAAACACCACACACAATCTTCATATTTCATAGTGAAAAAGGCTAATATAGGTAGGAAGCAGTACAGAAGAAAGCCATTAGCATGGTGAGGAAAGTTAAAGATCTTAGCTCCTGATAATAGTTACAGAAAATATTCTTACTTCTAGCTGAGGAGATCTCTGCTAACGTGAAAACAATTAAGAACAGCCTAAAGCTACAGAAATGTCTGATTTGTAATGAAGACAGGCTCGGGTGTTTAGAAGTCCAGAGTGAAACATGAAAACATAATAAAGTGGAGACAGGATTCTATTAGCCTGCAGTATGAGAGGAAATATAGAGGGAACCTAATGTTAGAAAATTAACTTGACTCAAGTAAACATACACCTTAGAAATGACATTCCTTTGATATATACCAAATATATATGTCTTAAGTAATAAATACTTAAAAGTATTCCTGCCTCAAACAACAAGGGTAGAGTAAAGTATTTAGAAATACCCTCTAGGAAATTATTGTCACAGTACTCTGGCAACGGGGGACTCAAAATCAAAAACAATAAGAACTTAAATTTAAGCAGAATAATTCTTAAGTGCCAATTATCTGGTGTAAAATTTTGCTTGTTTTTAATCAGGGAAGATAAATGTTCACTTAAGCTAAACAGATCAAAAAAGACTTTTGTCTTACACCACTAAAAATGCCCCATCATGGAATATCACTATGGGCCAACTGCTTGCAGACATGCATTTTAAAATACCTGACACAAAAGATACATTATGTACATACCAACCTCCTTAGTATCAGGGATGATCATCAACTTAATATTGTACCAAATCTGGATTCTCATCAGTCAGCCTCTTCTTCCCCTTGTTTATAAGGCCATAGGCTGGCAACAAGTTCTCCTGCTTGAGATTTCACAGCCAGTGAGTGATGCTTGAGGTGATGAGTGATCCCCAGACATCCATCCTGACCAGCTTTCAGTTCCTCAGTAAAGGTAGGTGCTCCTTTCCTTCCCTCTATATTTCCATGCAAAGAACATTTGGCTGGATGCTACTCTAGGGACGTGCTGCTATGCAGGGACTGGAGGGAAAAAGTACATGTCAACAGAGTACACATCAGAAGGCAATTCGAAAAGGAGGCTCAGATACCAACAGAACTGACAGTGGAATGCACCTGGTTCCCCACGTTCAGAACCTTGTACTCAAATTTTTAAGTGGGATTGTTAACTGCTGCATTTTTATGGTATATTGAGAGAGTAAAAAAAAAAAAAATTCAAAAAGTACAGTAGGAGCTCATACTAAGACATACCCAAAGCTATGACACACAAAGCCAAGGCCTAAGCCTTTAGATAGTGAATGTGGCAGATGGTTATCTGTCTGCTACAAAATTTCAGAATGACAAAGTCCATGTAGTTAGACTGTAGCATCAGTGGTGTTGCATATGGAGAATATCCGTAAGAGCAGGGATGCAAACGCAAGTTTCGTGAAAAAAAAAAACAAGAAAACTCTTATTTGTCCAGCAAATACAGACACAATTCTTAAAACACCCAGCTGTGGGTTTAATAATCTGGAAAGAATCCAAAGCGTCCCACAAAGAACGCAATTAGTCTGCAAATAGGGTAGGTCTAACCACTTCCGCCTGGCTGGTCCTCTCCATTTCCTAAGTGCCCACCTCTACAGGGTGCCCACATCATGTAGGCAGCTACGAGGTGGAAGCTGTGTCTACTCTTCAGTATTGGCCCAGTGACTATTTTGAATAAATTAGATTCATCAAAAATGAAATGGTTTTCACAGTGGCCTGTTATTTCTTTATTTCTACCTGTTAATTCAACTGAGGATGTCAAACCACTCTGAATGGGAAGTCTGGAAAGATCCTCAAATAAACCTTCCCAGTGCAGTCATTATGCCCTGCTGATAAGAAGTTAATTCAAATATCAGATTATTAAGCACAGATGAAATCCAGAATTACAGAACAAGTAAAATGCTTTATTAATTTTTTTTTTTTTAAATATTTTACCTCCATAACTTTTTTCCCTCCCCTATAGCAGAAAAAATCTGTAGTCCCATGTTACGGAATTCCAACAATTTTTGCAATGTAGATAAACTTCTCTGGAAGGGTACTCTCTGTTTTATTAGTAACCACAGAAAGCTCTGCTGTGACTTTGCTGATAGACAGATACTACAAAAAACTTCAGTCCTACACTTCACTCATGCACACTCCATATGAATATTTAGAATGCTAATATACACATATAGCCAATAAGAAGAAAAGTATTAGCATTGTTCCAGGTTCATCTTCAGGTGTTTTATTAGCAGATTTTCATTAAAATCTTCAACTAATAAGCATAGGCAAAGTTAGATGACCCTTTATTATACTGATTTTCTCCTGTACAAGAAAAAGAAAATTATCAGGATCCATGGAAAGCACACAATGTAGCAGGAAAATGAGATGTTTAAATTAATCAGAATATATTAACCCAAATGGGTAATAATGAACATTACAAGTAAATACTGACATTTCTCATCCTTCTTTTAACAACTTTTCAATGTCCAGACTTAACGTAAATAAGATACATTTTCCTACAGATATGATTCAAATTTTAAATTTATACCTATAGATGGTGAAAGAGATACTCCAGTTATACTTTTATTTGACAGGCGTGTCATTGAGTAAAAATTGATTCTCATTTTCCACATAGCACCACTGGCCTTTAAGTAGAGTATTCGTCTAAAGAGATGCCTTACTTCCATCTTTCAGCAGCCTAGCACTTGTGATGATAATTGCCAAAACAATGAATCAAGCTATATGTCTATCCTAAGGTTTAAATTCACACACACAAAAAATAGCTGTATTTGTATCTACAGCTACACATGCACATGTACATACACACCACCCCTGCTCACCTGTCCAAAGCATGGCCTATACCAAGCTACAAAGTCACCCCAAAAGAACAGCCAACAAATGTTGAACAAGCTGGGCACAGCCCTATCTTGAACTCAGTCTAAAAAACTTTTTAATACAGTCACATTCTCACAGCAAAGCCAGATGAGCACACAGATATGTATATTAAGAAAATATCAAAGCTAAAATACTCCACAAGAGTATGGTCTTAATACAACATGAAGATTATTTTGTCTCAGGAAAGCTCTATTTGGTCTAAAAGATCATTTTTTTATGACTACCAGTCTTGCTAAAAACTATAAAATAAGGAAATAAAAAGTGTTTGTCTCTTTCAGGTCCTAGAGAATAGTAGATGATATGCATTTTTTTCACAATCATTAGTCACAATTAGCTTTAATTTAGATACCACAAAACAGTTCCTAGTCCTTTCAGAATCCATTACAAAAAATAAAAAATATTTTAGGGCACAAGATAGGGAAAATTAACTTAAAATTCTCCATACTGTCCTAACAGTTGCTTATAGAAATCCTATTCATCATCTCATCCTTAGGATTTTTCTTTTACATGTGATATATTTCATTCATTACAAAGCTGAAATCTACACAAGATTACCTTTGATCCAGGCAGTCCTGGACAGTCTCTGTTCTCTAAGATACATTTGCTAGTAGAGGACAGAACTAAACTCTTTTGAGCAGTTTAGATAATACAGTTAATATATGTGAATTATTCTTGGTAAGGGATGATATCTGTTACTTAGCTTTCATAAATTATTTTTCTTAAAACATAATTTAGTTTACAAAGGATGAACTAGTCAGAAAATAAAAGCCAGATGATCACACTGGATTCAAGAATACATTAATGCTAGAATCATTTTGAAGGCATTGACTACTCTTGTTACTAAGGCTGTTAATTTACTGCAAATATTCTGCTTCATTTAAAACTTCCAAAGTGCAGGATGTGTAAATATTTTCAGGGCTTCCTAAGTGCCTCTTTACCAGTTTATTCTAATGTAAATTACAAACGATTACAACAGAAACATTGTGTATGCACAAGGACTTATTATCTCCCCATCCAAGCAATTAAATAGCAACATAAACACATACAGCAGTATATAAAACAAAACAGGGAACTATTTCTTCTGGAATATTATGCTTACTCATATATTCATTCATTTATCAGTGTGATAAAATCCTTTTAAATACTTGACAAATTTGTGATTTGAGGTTTTTTTTTTTCTTCTTAACTTATACCTATTCCTTAAAATAAAGAAGAGGGATCAATTAAATCTATGCATGAGAACCTCTCAGCAATATTAGGCCTTCCATAATGAAGTGGCAGAGGCAGACTTTTTTTTTTAAGACACATTACTACTAAATGTACAAAATAAATAGGTTCCGTCTTAAAGATATATCATATGTCTATACATACATTTATCTGGCAACTGGTACTCCACATTGTTTTTGTCTTACCTTTCCCCTCTATCATTGGAAAGTATTTATTTTATTATTTTAGCCTTTTTCAAGACAGATGCAAAATTATATGCTGTGATCCAAAAAAAACCCAAAAAAAAACAAAACAAAACAAAACAAAAAAACCACATAAAATTCCTTTTTATTTCATTCAAAATTCTAAAATCTCTAGGGAGGATTACTACTCACTCTTTCCAAACATAGTGAAGATGTCAGATTGCTGACCCAACTGCACATTTCTCAAATGCAAAGCACCTCAAGCAATCAAGAAATCACTGACACCAAAACCACCTTTGTCTTTTTGAACAATGTGACCATTAAATCGGCTGATTTAGCAGCCTTTTCTGCAGCTTGTGGAAGGCAGTGGGTGTCTTTCCTATGGGATGATGTGCACAAGAACTGCAGAAATGGATCTTATTACAACACACCCCTGAATACTTTTGGCCCATGTTTCAAACTGAAGAAAGACCCAGTACTTGAGGCTGGGGGAGAAGTGCATGGTAGAATATCAAGAAACTCTGGGAAAGCTGAAGATAATAGAAAAACACTTTGAAGCTCTGTAACCCAACAAAGTTTTATATCATTATAAGCTAAACCAATTTAATCACAGACTCTTATAAATCTCCAGCAAATATAAATCCTCTCTTACCTTTCCAGATCACATCATTCCATTCAATAGAGTCTAATTTGTGGTACAGAGATGGTGTACATGGCCAGACCCACTCTTTAACCTTACTGCAGACCATTATTTTCTACTGTGTAATTGATTATTTTTACACTAAATCATCATTCTCTTTTGTTAGAAAGAATTGAGGAGGAAAAAAAATATGTGTTGTGGAAACAGAACAGAGCTGTGACTTTGGCGAACGTACAAACACATCTCTCAGTGGGATTTTGTCACCATGATCACAGCAGTATGCTGTAAATAGCTTCTCTTTAGCTGAGTTGCTCAGACTTCAGAATGACATTATTAGTATTAAATGGAACCTTTGGAAACTAGCAATTTATGTTGTAAATTCTCCGTTATTTTCTAGAGACTTTAAATGGAAAAAGCACAACTTGTTTTAGAGTTTCTGTAAATAGGAAAAGTTTCATTGAGACTTTCAAATTACAGTCTTCAGAAGTCAAACAGAAGTGCTTGTGGCAGGCACAGCTTGAAATCTTAACTGTTAATGGCAAGATATATTTTTACATTCACTCAATGTAAGATTTCAAAAGTTTTTAGAGAGGCTATGAGGTGGAAAAGTTCAGTGTGTACGCATAGCTGACGGAGATCCATTTGGAGACATGAACATACCTGGGGCTGGGAAAAAAATATATGTGATAAAGATGGTACATTGGGTCAGAGGTAGCTAAAAGTGAATTTCAGATTATTCAGGGACATTCTCCTTTTAGTCAATAAAGGGCAAATGGCCATCCTCTTGTTCCATTTCTCTCTGCAGGCTTCAGTGAAGTTGACCATAAGGTAAGGTTGTACTTCATGACAAGGACAGCTGGGTTCCTGAGAAACTGCTTAAAAGACCTCTTATTTGTGATCTCCCTCATATGCAACTATTTTTTCATCCTTTTCAAAAATTAAAGGCTGCTTGCAGAAGAAGTACTGTCACAGCACAGTCTTAAGTACTTATAACAGGCAAGTAACTCTCCTACCTACCCAATACATCTACTATGGTAGAGTGGTCCAAGTGCTTTGAAGAAAATCTGGTCTTAAGTGAAGATTAAGCAGCCAAAATTTGAAACAAAAGTTAATCTTCGTCCTCCCCTCCCTGCTGCCCCCCCCAAAAAAAAACCCCAAGCCATCCCACAGAAAAATTTCCTTGAATTAAAAGATCAGAGTGACAAATGGTACTAAGGCCTTAGTCCAATTGTACCATTGAGTTTTTTTGCTAGAGCTCAGTTTTTCCACATTCTTTTAAAGTGATTTGTACTTCCAACTATGAGATTTTTCCCATTTATAAAACTCTTATCTGTTACTCACCTCATTATCCTCCATGTTGCAGTTAAGAATTGCCTGGAGATATTGGGAATATTTGAGTACCTAGGAAAGCCCCTAATAAATATGTAAAGGGAAAAAATAATTAAATATGAAGCTTGACCAGGCTACCTTATTAAATGTAAGCTTTATAGTGTATAGTAATGAACCCAAGTACTTTGCTGTCATCTTTATGTTGGGACCTCCATAATGAGATTGAGAACAAATGAAGTTTCCTAAAGCACCGGATAAGGACTCAAATCAATTACTTCACCTTCTAAGAAAAATAATTCCCTTTGGAGAACTGCAGTTTTTGCATACAATGCCAAATAAAGTTTTTGAGAGCATCAACATGCCCCAGAATATTGGGGAATTAAGGACAATGGGGTGTAGTCTTTTGCTGACATAATGAAACTTAATATGTATGTATGATAAAGAAAAAGCTTCAAGCAGAAAACTCCTACTCCACTGCATGCATTTCTCCTTCTAGAGAGAAGACAGGAGAATAAACAATATATGGTTTGACACAGAACATAAAGGTATGCAATTTACCATGATGCAATAAAGGAAAAAAGAAAATTAGAAAGGTTGAAAATAGTCAGGTTTTCTGGGTTGGTTGATGTAATTCCCCCCCCACTCCAACTCACTTTCAGCTGTATTCCTACTTTTCAGCTAAAAATAAAAAGGGTATTTGTATACCTAGGCATTTACCTAGTTACTCTAACAATGGATATTACTTACCACCCTTGTCCTGACTATGTCCTTAACTACTCAACAAAAATATGTTTTTGCTCAAGCTGCAATGATATCATGCTTACTAGAACATAAAAGATGGAATGGCAAGAAACCAACATCCATGATTTCACTGGAAGTTGAAGAAGGAACAAAAGATGGACTGAGAAGTTATGTGTCTTCAAAAATTAGAAGGCAGGCTAAGAAACTACGTATAACTTCCCTAATTTATAAACCTCACTTCAAAAAGAAATTTACTGCAATTACAGTTTGGGGTTTTTCTGTAGTAACAGATGTTCACAGAAGTTTTATGAAATCCAAACAGAAAATTTGCAGATGCAAGATGCAAGGTAAACCAACATACTTTGAAGACTTCACTGCCATCCCATGCAAAGATTCCACTGTTTCCAACAGGTTTGCTTTATTTGAGTATTGCTTAGAAAAACTACCACTACTAGCCTATGAGCATATATCAGCAAACAAAAGAGCACTTCTGCCTATGTTGAAAAATAAACCCTCGGCTGGAACAAAGGTCAAGGGAACAGCAGATGCAAATAAAAGAAAAGGTCACTACCAGGCTAATAACATGAAAGGCTGGTATAGAGTAAAGCATAAACAAACAAAAGCTATAAAAGAGAATGATCTTCTCTGCCTAAATAACTTCTATGGACACAAGGTCTGTCTAGTTTGGGGGAATTTGTGACACTAGGCTGCAGTAAGAGCTCCACAGCTGTCAGTTACTGTACAGATGAAGTACAAGATGATGAACAATGAAGGATGATTTGCCGCATTCAGCACTTGGATATCTCGCTGACACAGAAAATCTCCACTGCTATCATGTACACCAACCCGTCACAGAAGGGCTACAGTCACAGGAAAAGATACATACACCTAGTCATTACATAAGGCTGTTTGCTCATGGCTCTACACTTTTCAGATCTTAATGTTTCTGCATTTAAAACATTACAGACATCAAAGCAAAGGACAAGAAAATAAAGTTTTAAGGACTAAGAGTTCACAGAGTCTTTTGTTTGCCTCTCCTTCAAGCACAGAAATAGAAAGACCTTGCAGAGGATCTGGTCAAAGGAGTTATAAAGAAGTAAACAAGGATTTCAAAATCAGATGGTGAGGAATTACATCCTAGGCATCAAGGAGAAAAGGATTAAGAGTTAAGGCTGCACTGTCCTGATCCATGTATGGTTTAGATTGTCTACCTGAATGCAATGCAGATGGTCCTGATCTATGAGAGCTGGGTTTGGTTTGAAGGGGTGAATGCAGAATGAATTTGTTATTTAATAAGCAACTTTGATTGACACAATAATTCAGACCTATGTCATATGGAAAGGCCAGTCACAGACAGATCGATGCCATTTAACCCATCTTTATTTTCATTTCCACCTCTTCTGACTGCATTTTGAAAGGAAGGACAAAAACAGGCACCAAAATTAGACCTGCTTTTTCTCTGGGTTTTTTAGAAACTTAAAGAGTCCTCAACAGCATGTTCTTTGCAGGTTGTGGTTCCTTCTAAAGCCCATTAGAGTCACCAGTCCTATTCTTATATTTCTCCCCCAGACCAAAATACCGTCTAGATGAACTGTCCTACCTCCACAGACATCATAAAATTGATGCATTTTTTCAGGGAAATATCTAGGATGAAAATCATAGCCCAAACATCACTCCCACAAGAACCCTAATATCATATAACCACAGTATCATTTAAATTAGAAAACCTTTAAGTTCATGATATCCAACCACAACCTAACACTGCCACGTCCACTACTAAACCATGTCCCTAAATGCCACATCCACACGCCTTTTAAATGACTCCAGAGACAGTGACTCACCCTGGGCTGAGTCACTGTTTCCCTTGGGCAGCCTGTTTTGATGCTTGACAACCCTTTCAGTGAAGAAATTTTTCCCAATATCTAATCTTTACCTTCACTGGAACGACTTGAGAATATTTTCTTTGTCCTGTCACTTGTTACCTGGGAGAAGAGACTGACCCCCACCTCACTGCAACCTCCTTTCAGGTGGTTGTAGAGTGGTAAGGTCTCCCCTGAGCCTCCTTTTCTCCAGACTCAACAACCCCAGCTCCCTCAGCCACTCCTCATCAGACTTTTGCTCCAGACCCTTCACCAGCTCTGTTACCCTTTTCTGGACATGCTCCAGCACCTCAATATCTTTCCTGAATTGAGAAGCCCAAAACTGGATTCAAGGTGTGGCCTCACCAGTACCAAGCACAGGAGAATGATCACTGTCCTAGTCCTGCTGGCTACACTACACTTTCTGATGCAGGCCAGGATGCCATTGGCCTTCTTGGCCACCTGGGCACACCCTGGCTCATGTTCAGCTGACTGTCAACCAGCCAGTCTCCTAAGAAGGCCAAAGTCTGCCCTCTGAAGGTCCAAAGTGGCAGTTCTGCTGACCCCTCTCCTTACTTCTCCAAGAACTGAAAGAATTTCATGATCTCTGTGCCAAGATGGTCTCCAACCATCACATCACCAACCAGTCCTTCTCTGTTCACAGGTCCAGCAAGGTAGAGAATGGACAAGGAATCCTCTGTATCACTCATCCTGTCTGACTGTCGGGCCTCTCCCAGGGAAGGCAGGGTGTGATTCCAGTAGCCTACCTCTCTCTAGTTCTCCCTGATAATTCTCATCCTGCTCAACCTCTGATGCAGCTCTGCCACTAAGTGGAGGAGTTCCACCACCTGGGCACACCTCCCACAGGGGTGCTCACCACTGCTGGCTAGTACTGGCGTCTGATAGAGCAGGGCACAGCCCACAGCTGGCACTGGGGCAGCAGTGTGTTCCCACTGGGAACTCGACCTGGGCAGCTCCATCAGTTGTGGTAGGTGCAGAGCTTAAAAGAGGCCATGGCTTTCATCCAGGTGGGTACCATTGCTTCCTGGTCAAGCTGGCAGAGCTTCATCACCTTTCCTGTGCCCTTGCATCCAAACTGCCATGCCGCAGCCATGTCCTGTTTGCAGCCCTGGGTGTTGCCATGTATGAAGGGCTTCCTTTGCATGTCTGGAGGACTTGGCCAACGTTGCTTCTAGCCCTACCCAGGTCCCCCCAACCGCTGTGGCATGAGCTGTGAGCTCCTGATGGCTGTCTCAGATACTGGAGGATCTGTTGCCCAGCAAGGATGGAAAGCTAGCCAGCTCACTGGGCACTGACAGACAAATATATTTGGTTATCTGAACAGTCAGCATGAATGGGATTGTACCTCTAAGTTCTGCCTTTACCTAATTGCTGATGTTACTGATTTTTTTGGCACTAATTCCTCTGTTGCTGGGACCACATTGTTTTATCCACCTGTTTCAGAAGCACAACTAACCAACCTCCCAAGTTGCTTATAAGCTCTCATCGTCTCCTGTAAAGTCATCCATTCCTTCTGAGATGAATTCTCCTGAACTAGTACTCCTGCTTACCCAAGCAGTGCACATTCTGCTATCAGTTACAAGCTCTTGGGAAGTCACACAAGCCATTAAAATTCCTACTACTTTGTCCAAATGCCTAGGCTTTCAAACACATTACCTTGGCTTGCACTTGCCACAGCATGTACAGCTCCATGTGTGACTGTTCTATTTATTTTTATTTTGTTAGGATCTGACTTTGAGCACAGTATTTCTTTCCAAATCAGATCTCTATTTTAATATTCCTTTTTGCCCTGAGTTTTGTCAGAGAGACCAGCATCAAAGATAGCTGCTGGAAGCCACCTGAACATAAAATGCCCTGGTCCAGGGAGTGGGATGAGTTTCAATGTGGTCATGAGAAATGACAAACATAAGAACTGAAGAAAAAAATTCCTTAGGGATTTAGAGAAAGACCAGAAGAATGTTGCACATGCAAGAAGAAATGGTGAATAGCACTTTTAACATATTTAATCAGAGATATAGAAGAATATGATTGGCAGAAGATAACAATGGCAAATAGCCTCAGGAATCTGGAGAGAATTCAGAGCTAAACACCCAAAGGAAAGACAACCCAGTCAAGAAAGTCTTTGATTGTCTCTTTATGTCTGAGCAGTGTCCACTGTTGTCCAGCATGAACATTACAGAATTCCATATAATTTTATTACAGTCACATTTTAATACAAAAACAACTTTCTTTTATCCTAGTATTTAACAATTATGGTTTCCTTATAACACATTAATTAACAGCAACCAAGCAACTTAGCTGGTAAAGCACACCTTAGAGTGTTTGCTTTTTTAGTCATATTTGGCGTGGTACCAGTGCAAGTACGGTAGTGAACGGAGCAGATTACAGAAGGTATATCAAAAGCCATATTTACTTATAGGATTGCTCTCCAGACATAGCAATCACAATGGGTAAATGTAGATTTAACCTCTGAACTATTAAAGGTAAACAAAGGAACTAGAGACTGCCAAAACAGCATCCAGCATTAACAGCTCATCTTGTACAACGCAAATGCAATGCTGCGCTTTCTTCCATCTACAGTGCATTTAGGACTTCTTCAATGCACAGTAAAACTGCAGTATCTGGAACAGTAATTTTACTTGTGTGCTTCTTAGATAGACTTTTGACCACATGTTCATATTTTCTTCACCAAGCTTTCCTTGTAGCACATAAAATTAACTTTCAAGGATCTTTCTGTCTCCTGCTGAAACACTCATACGGAAAAGCCTTTCACAATCTACCTTTACCTCCATCTACTTCCAAAAATGTTGAGCATTTTTTGGCATTCATTCACAGTGGAATTCCAACACTTACCAATGTGTCCACACTTCTGAGACATCTCAGACCATTTATTAGGTAATAATCACAGAATCACAATATCACAGCATTTTTATGGTTGGAAGGGACCTCTGGAGATCATCTGGTCCAACCACCCTGCCAAGGCAGGGTCACTCAGAGAAGGTTACACAGGAACTTGCCCAGGTGAGTTTTGAATGTCTCCAGAGAGTGAGACTCCATGACCTGCGTGGGCAGCTTCTTCCAGTGCCCTGTTACCCTCAGTGTAAAGAAGATCTTCCTCATATTGAGGTGAAACTTCTTGTGTTTGAGTTTATGGCCATTGTTCCTCATCCTGTTGCTGGGCACCACCAAAAACAATCTGGCACCATTCCCTTGGCACCTGCCTTTATATGCATTAATGAAATCCCCTCTCACAGTTTTCCAGACTGAACAGGCCCAGTTCACACAGTCTCTCCTCGTAAGAGAGATGCTCCTGTCCCCTCACCATCCTTGTGACCCTCCACTGGACCCTCTCCAGTAGTTCCTTATCTTTCTTGTCCTGAGGAACCCAGAACTGGATACAATAGGGCTGAGTAGAGGGAGAGGATCATCTCCCCTAACCTGCTGGCCACACTCTTCCCAATGCAATCCAGGATGCCACTGGCCCTGTGGCCACAAGTTTTCAAAGAAGGGACTTGTGCACTGAAGTAGCTTTCTCATGCATGACTATGTCAGGCTAGCTCCCCTTTGGATGCCTTAAGCATCTGAAGCTCACTCTGCTAGATGGCCACATAATCATTATGTAGCAAATTATACAACTTTTGCAGCAGGTCTGTAGATGGGAAAGCTAAAGCTGAAAGCTAAAAAATCTTTTTTTTTTTTGGCTTTATAACATAATTAAAGTTACATGAAAATCTGAGCTACAACTGCAGAGAGACAAGACCATTGTAACACTGGGGAGTAATTGCAAAGAATGTCTGGCAGTCCTGAGTAAAGAGTAAAGCAGTTCATTAGATATTTTTCTATAAACGGAACGACACAAATCATTTGGGACTTAAATACTGTCTGAGCTATGTTTGAAATGTAGTTGAGATAACCAAGACCATTAAGTATTCAAAATAATGATAACTTAATTTTGTAGAAACAGAAGTGATTAAACTGAAGGAACTCTGAATTTTGTATTGGCCCAAAATGTGGATTTTTTAAAAAAATAAATCACACTGTAATTGTAGAGTTTTGAAATCTCATTAAAACTGTTCTCAAATAAACAAGCATTCTCCTGCAGCACTGAAAATTTGAACATTCACATGTAGTATTGGACTCATTAAAATTTTCTTACCGGATATGAGAAGCTTAAGTCCTGTACTCTCATTCCACTGCACATCATTTAATAATCTCAGTCTGATTGTGAAACCAACTACAGAGCCTTTCATTTATTAAAACAAATTTAAAAATTAAACAACAAAACAGTGAGAAGAAAATTGGATTTTTGGAATCTCTACTTTAAATAATCAAAAACTATACTAGTAAAGGCAGTGCAAAGGCAGTGCGAACATTTTCCTCACATTACATTTTGATATTGAAACATGCAGATCTAATTTGTGAATGTTGTAGCTTTACACATACACACAGAAGCTGCCTGAATTTGCTCAGATGCGTTGCTTTGAATGTAATATTGCTGCTTCCATTTGGCTTATTTCTACTGCCTTTCCTAAGGCAAATCACCCAGTACAAGAGATGTTTCTTCATTCACTAGTACCTTTCTGGATGAATAGTTCCACTGATGAAGGGTACAAACTCTATTCCTAGATAAGGATTTTAAGGTCCTTTGTTTAAAGAGGAGAAACAAAAGGAAGTAGTGCATTTATTTCTTACCAAAAAACAGAATATGAAACAGAACCCCAAGTCATTGCAGGCATGACCTAGATGCTTATATTTTTGAACGCTTAGAAAGATTTTTTCAGGCCCCAAATTCTTTCCTAACTGCTTAAGCATTCAAGTTTTCATAAAAGAGGCTTACACACTAAATTATCTTTCGCATGCGTGACTATCTCAGGCTAGATCCCCTTCAGGTGCCTTAAGCATCTGGAAGCTCTTTCTGTTAAATGGCCACATAAACATGATGTGTCAAAACTCTTAAAAAACTTTTGCATCAGGTCTGGGAAATGCAGGTGGGGAAAGCTACAGCTGAGAGATATGAAAAATCTCTATGAAGAAAATTTTTGCTTCATAAAGTAGTTAAAATTACATGAAAGTTTGAGATACAATTGCAGAGAGGATAGACCATCGTGTCTTGCTCAACTTTTTTTTCAGTATCTACGAACATAGTTTTATGAGGAAGATAAAGAACTTAAGTAAAAGCAAAATGAGAATTTCTACTATTCCCAAATTTCTTTTGATGCACTGATGCCTTTTCCCGGCCTTAAAATCAAGAATCAAACACAATTAGAAGGGAAAAAGGGGTTTTACTTCTCTATTTATTTTAAAGATCTTTAGGTGCACCACATCCAGGCAGAATGTGCCGAAATGCACACCACAATGCACACACACAATAGATCGAGTATAACATTATAGGTCTTACTAATTAGCATATCTATCAAAGATTCCCCAGTAAGAGACTCGAGTGAGCCTCCTTCCCCAAGGAACCTTCCCCTGGATGGTTCTATCTTAGTTTACAAAATGTGTTCTGGAGACGACTTTGCTGTCTGGGGCATTCTGACCCCTAACTACAAGGTTTCTAAGATGTTTAGTCTCCTAGCTTAACAAGTAAGTCTAAGAGTGTAGGCTAAAAAACACTAAGAATACAAAAGCTATAAAAAGGTATATAAAAGGGGTATAAAAGAAAAGGCAAAACATCATCATGGCATCAGCACAAGATAGGTCTAAAATCTAAATAAGTTTTAAAGAACACGATCTAAAAAAAAATTTCTTTTTTTTTAAAGTCATCAGGACTTTATTTGCCGTGAAGGTCTTTCAGATGATGCTAGAAGACAATGCTTTAAAGAATCCTTGACATTCATCTATGACCAGTCCCAGAGTCTGCAAAATTTCTGCTACATGAAATGGAAAGTTTTGCACCATTTTATGACTGACGGACTCAGAGGCCCTTTTCAGTGGTACAATCACTGAAAGTCATAACAACGAAATCCAGAGTTTACTTTGGGGATGAGGAAGCTCTATGTCTATTTATTTTACAACAGCATATTGAAGTTGTGATCTTTTCATGCGTGTATATCACCTAGACAATGTACCTAAGAACTCTGTGTGACCACTGGTTGCCACAAGAATTGCCAGCATAGAGAAGCTTGAGCCAAATATTCCAGCATCCAGCATTTTAATCACCGAGAAACTTGTTGGCAAATGCTGCTCCAGTAACATTAATTGGAAAAAGTAGGTGCAGGGCTAATTAAGCTGTACTGATTCTTACTTTTTATGTCCTAAATACATTTTTTTGCTAGATACCATTCTACTTGATAGGAGGCTGTTGAAGTTAATCACATAGGATAAGTTTAACCATCTGCAATGAAACTCCAAAGAAGTATCAGGAAATCTTCAGTTCGGTTTTCATGAAGCTGTGTGTCGTGGTTCTAGCTGGCTAGGCACCAAGCCCCATGAAATCTGTGATTTTCATAAGGGGAAATAAAGATTATTGAGGAAAACTAGAAAACTGCAAGGCAAAACAGGTTGAGACTTAAACAGTTGCTGTATAAAGAAAAGTTTATCACTAACAGAATTAAAAGTAAAAAGGAATAATAAGAAATCAAAGCAAATTCCCCTCTCTTCTGCCCCCCCTCCTTCCCACCACAAGGGAAAAAAAAAAAACATGGGATTTGGTCAGTGTTGCAGTTCTTAAAAATCTCTCCAATATTTAAGGAAAAAAGAGTTTCTTCTGCTTTAATGTGGTTTCCAAACTGTCCACCAGCCACAGTCCTGCCTGGAAACAAATCTGCTGAGGTGGAAAACATATCTCCCATGAAAATCTCACAGTCTATTCATACTGCAGTCATGGGCCCACAAACATAGGGTTTTAGTCTTTTTAAGGAGGAGTTATTCTGGCCTGAAAACAAAGGCTCTCTTCTTCAAAATCTCTAAAAGCCTTTCACAGCTTCTATATAGCTTGGCGTAGGCATCTCTCATATCTTCACAGGCCGCACATGAATTCTCCATCCCCCCATGTACTCCAAATGGATTAAAAGACAAACAGTTTGTGATATCACAGTTTTTACCATGGCCTGCAGAAAACATTTTTAAGCTACGCGCGAAAAAGCGTCTCCTCCTCTTTTTCCCCGCCGCCATCTTGGTTCCGTCTCATGTGACTTGTTTTCTCTTTCTTTCTGACCTTGGAGACGCCATGTTAAGAAATTGATCTTGTTTGGGCTTTACACTGGAGAAATCCTTGCTCCCTTGCGTGCCGCTGGCTGCATGGTGTCCTCTTCGGATCGGTACCAGCTATGCCGGCCGCAGAGAGGTTCCGCCAGGGAGAAGGTGGGGGAAAAGGCCCAGCCTTGGCCAGAGGCCCAGAGGCCTCTCCCCACCTCTGGGCAGGAGAGCCAGAACAAAGGGAAATTCCCACGTTTCCGTGTCCATTTAAATATGCAAATCTCAAAGGGCCATTGGCTTAGGCGCTTGTCCATCAACTACATTTCAAGCCACTACACTATGGCAGAGAATTTGGCCTGAAGCCAGTCTTCTGTTACAGCTTTAGATTTGGCCCACTGTCAACATCTGCAAACAAAGCTTGCAGGGCTTGTACAATACAGCATTTAATAATTTAGTATTAAATTAAATTATGTATTACTTGACAGATTTGGGCACATAAAACGAAAACAGAGGTTTTCAGAACAGCCAAAAAGACAACAGACAAAAACATTGTACTATCTGGATACAACATAGTTCATTGTACTTTTCACATGTACAGCTACTAATAATTAAAATAATTAAGAGGGATGGGACATTCCAATCAAAACTATTCTACAGCCAGTGTTTATACAGACTATGTCCATGTGTGGAGTATGAGATATTTTTGAGAAAGAGTAGAAGACTGAAAAAAAATGCTACGCTAGGAAAGCTCTGGGATACTCAAACTAGCATAGAGCACTGCTCTCTCAGCTATTTTATTAGAAATAGGACATAATGTAGATAAACAATTTTTGTTCTGAAATTTTAAAATTTACTAAATCCCCAAGAAACGCTGTTACTATTGACCGTAGTAGGGCAGAATTAACATTTTTGCAAATTCAGCCTAATTACAGACCTGGAAAACATGTGTTCAACCTACCCCCCATTCCCTTAAGATGCCAGTCATCCTTTTCATTATGTTTGTGTCCACACCACTATGACCAAAAATGAAAATGTGTCAGTCTGTTTTTAATGACCAAGACCTCCCACAGAGGCCAATAAACATTATTTAAATGCTATACATAGAGACAGGTAAAGAAATGTGTAAAATTACCCTATTTTGTAATTTCCTTCCTTCCTTCCTTCCTTCCTTCCTTCCTTCCTTCCTTCCTTCCTTCTTTCTTCCTTCCTAATTTATTTCTGTGTTCAGTAATGTACCCATTTTAACACCATCCTTGTGAATAATATTTTACTTACTTTGTTATATGTGATACTGAGAACTGCTGCATGGAGAACTAGAAATGTAACATATTTAGTATTTCTTGTACAAATAGGCTAGCACATATAGTTTTGCTGTACCAATCAAGTATAGTAGCTTTTTAACACAATCGATGTTTCTACATATGAAACACTTTTATAATCTAGCACAGGATTTGGACTTAAATTTTCTTAAGGAATGCACTTGGAGTTTCCTTTAAATGATGAACACAGAATGAACCTGCTCATGGGAAAAGAATACTGTGTATCTCTGTTACTGCTTCAGTCTAGAACTGTTACAGCACCTGCCTTTGTGGATGGCTTACAGCTGCATTAGAGCTCAAAATTTTATTATTAAAACCCAGCATTTAAATTTACACACAAAGCTGAGAATCATAAGGATTTAGGCCTAGAAGCTTTAAAAAATAGAAAACTAATCTTCCAAAACAGTTTGTGTACTGTTCTGATCAACGTTTTTACATATGAACATTTTCAGTAAATAACCTGATACACAAACAATGCATAGAGACAAGAATTGTTTGAATTTAGTTGGTGATTTTTAAAAGGTTTTTTTCTGGTTGTTTTAGCTGCATTCCTTCTCCCCTTCTTTTGCTAACCCCTCTCTGGAAAAGAGTATGGTACTGCCTAATTCTTAATAGAAAGTTTAACAACCGTGATTTGGAAATATCTGAGATTAACCAGCTACTACAGGTTGATTTTTTTTTTCCTTTAAATTTAATTCAGTTATACTGGAACAACCATGAAAATCAATCCTATAGAAGAAAAATACGAGGAAAAAAAATAAGCAGAAAATATATCTTCCCCTTATCTTCCACCTAGTTTGTTATTATATATTCAGAAAACATTTAAAATGTATTTTTATATGCATGTTTTAAAGAAGTGCTCATTTAAGAGTTTTACCCAGATAGATTTTTTTCTCTTAACTTTATAACACCTGTAAATAAAACAAAATTAATGAAAATTTGAACTCATCAGTACCTACTTCTTAGCAGGTTTTAATTTCACAGATAGTAGTGCATCTTTCTTTCTCTACTGTCCTACATTCAGATATAGAGATGTTGTCTGGCTTTTAATTACAGACTGCACAATAAAAAAAAAAAAAAAGTAGCATGTCCTCAAGGCTAAAATGCCATTTTGGATTGAATTATCCATCTGGCATTTAATTTTCACTTCTGACACAAGTCACAGCTTTTGTCAGAAAGAATTTTTGTTTGGATGTTAGCTTTTTATACATCATGAGAAAAAGCTGTTTGACGCATTCCCTTAACCCAACAGCGTATCAGAAGCATTCTCACTGTGAGACGACTCAAGAAATCAGCTATATAGAATGCATAAAAATCACACCAGAGGTTTCAGGAGTCTTTTTTTTAAGCTCCTTTCTTCGTAAGTAATCAGCATTTCCACAGATCTCTATCACTGGATAAATAGGAAGTTGCCCTGTTAAATCACTATAATGTTCCTAAAAATTACTGTTATAAGACACTTCAGAATAAATGAAAACAAAACAAATTTCCAGTAGGTGGGTACAAGAAGGTCCATTCTTGCTGCACATGCACATTACTTACAGATGTTCTCCAACAAAGGTAAGTATTTTGCAATTTGCAGTGCATTTTGAAACAAGGGAAAATTGAAAAAAACTATTGAAGACCAACAGAGAACATTAGCTGCTCTCTGCTACTATTTAGTGAAGATTCAGCCTTAAGCATTTTTAAAAGAGAAAACTGAATCCATAGAATGACAGGATACCCTACAGGATGCCTGAAGGCTGGGCACATTTAATCTCTTACAATGTATGAGGTGTTGTGTCACTCTAGGAAGTAGCCCAATAAACTGTTTTCAACCATAGGATGTGTCTCCAAGAGAGTAAGGGATAAAAGATCTTAGGCTTAGCTCCTCTATAGTGGAGTCAGAGCTGCAGAGACAGAGACTTTTCAAGGGCCTGCAGGGATTGGACAACAGGTAATGTTTTTTTTTTAAAATGAATGTAGATTTAGATTAAATGTAAGGAAGAAATTCTGCACTGTGACTGTGGTGAGACACTGGAACAAGTTGCCCAAAGAAGGTGCGGATGCCCCATCTCTGGAAATGTTCAATGCCAGATAGGGCTTTGAGCAAATTAATGTCACTGTCCATGGCAGGGGGTTGGAATTACGCGCACTTTAAAGATCCCTTTCAACCCAAACCATTCTGTAGTTCTATGATTCTATACTTCAGACTGCACTAAGGAGTAATATAGAATCCACCTTTAAACTTGACCTTTTTGTTTCTGCCCAGGGTTTCCACAACACCTCCTGAATGGCTAAATGTAGAATGGGATTTAACATGGACTGATGCTTGAATTTAAAATACAAAATACAAATACACTATAAAACATGAAAATAAAGACACATAAAGAGCAAATAGGCACTGTGAGTTGTCTTTTGCCATACTGATGCCTAAAGGAAACTTATAGAAAAAATGCCAAATTTAGATCCTAACCACTGAGTCTACCTCACTTTCAGGGAGGAGACCTAAACCACTTCATTTCCCCTCCTGCCTTTTTAAGTTGCTAACATTATATTACCAAAGTTTTTGGCAACTTCAAGGGCTAGAACTTCCTAATGCTAATGGACCATCAACAATTTCATTGAATTTTCCAAAACTGAGAGCTGGGAAGCTCAAGCTGGCTGCAGCCCAGGGCAGCCAGTGCTGATACAGTGCCTCCAAAGAATCGTCAGGCTTTTCACAATGGCCTTGCTGATAGGCTTGCAAAAGCTTTCAAGATGGAAAACACTGATAAAGACTTCTCCCTGAATATTAGTTTACATTGTTTATGCAGAGCTGAGCTTTTCTATTTCAAACACTGAATAAATAGAACTTTGTCAGTTACTTTGACTTGAATTGGCTTCAGATGACTTAGGGGGTTTATAGGAATCATATTATTTAGTATTTATTATTATAATCATCATCATCATCATTAGCAATGCACTCTCCAGGGGATAGATGTGTTTTGCTTCAATCCTGTATATCTTGAAGGAATAATATTTCAATCCTAAACCAAAACCAAGTTAAGTCAATGAAAATAATGTACTTCCCACTGATCAATATATCTTAAATGGAGATAGGAAATTCTTCCTACAGTAGAGGCTAAACATGAGGAAACTGAACACCAATTATTTCACAGTATGTGACGGACACTCTAAGTGAAGATCAAAATGACAATAGGTTTATGTTACTGAGACTTCAAGTGAAAATTATAACAGATATAATAATGCATTTTTAGTGGTACTCAATAGCAGCTCATTAATAGTGCTGATACGCTAATTCCAAAATAACCCACTAACTATCCTACTAAAAAGAACCTGAATATTACTTAATACTACATGGAAAATACACTCAAAGATACATAAAGTCTTCATCATGTCTGCCAGATCAGTTCAGGTGGTTAGAATATGCTGATGGAAGAATATGAAGCATTTTTCTCACAGTCGTGTAACACATCTGCACAGATATTTATCATTGATATTGTAGATGTTGTATTAGAGAGTACATGGTACAAACAGCCCACAGTCTTTGTTAAAAATAATGAAAACTAGGTAAGAAAACAGAAGCAATATTAATATTTAAGAAAGAGGAAAAAAAAAAGAATGCACATAGACATGCACATGAATCTCTACACAGGTTTTTTTTTTATTTTATGAATTTATGAGTATGTGTGAGCTCAAGTGTAGGTATGGAGAAGAATAGTCGCTCTTCTCTCAGCAAGGGATCCATTGTTTTTTCTTACAAATAAAGGATAGGATACCAATGGAGCATTCATGCTAAATCAATATTGATGGCGAACATATGGGGTTTTTTTATTTTAAACAGCTCAACAAAACTAGAAGAATGCTGTTATGATTTCAGAACCATTCCTCAAAAATGCAAAAGTGTTGAAGCTGAGACTGCTTGCTTCAGCACAATGCAGTTTTTTGCCAATTCTTTGTGATACAGCTTATAGTTACAAAGTTACAAACTTAGTCTTTGCAAGAAGAGTTTCTGAGGAATTGGAGGCAAAGTCTAATCTTCCATAGCACCAGTGATGTTGCTAGCCTTAAACTTTAAATTCAGCAGAATTCATAACCAGTAATGAGCAGCTTACTGGTGAAATGTAATCCACTTTTTTTTTCCCACTTACCTGCAAGGACTCAAAAAGACTGATTGGGTAAACAGAAAGAAAATTCAAATTATAGTGATTGAAAAACATTTTAAAAATCCATCCAAACCTTCAACTACAGGTTGTGTTGTTTCTTCAACTTCCCACACAAAAAAAATTCTAGAATACATATGGATTCTCACACTTACACATATATTGACAGCTAAACAATTTAAAATCAACTAATCTAGGAGGAAAAAATAAATGTAATTAGATTTCAGGAATTCTCCATCAGCAAACCCCAACTCAACTTTTCACTTATGTTTTAATAAAAAAAAGGAAAGTTGTTCTGGCAAGAACCCATGCTGAACAATAAATTCACACACTTCTTGCAGCAGACTATCTGATGATACATAATTAATCTTTGATTGATTAATTTAATTTAGACAGTGCAATTATTTTTTGCAAAGACGGTCACAAGCAGAAAGAGTTACAAAAGTTTTTTTCAGTGTAAATTGCAATAATTCTATTTAAATCAAGCTTGGATTTATACTCTTTTATCCTCTCCTTTGTCCAACCCTGACTAGTTTGGTTTTATTTTTATATTTCTTATGTCTGGATTTTTATTCATGTTCCAAGTTATTTTCTGACTTCATTATTACAATTTGCTTTGTTATGGTACTCTTGACTCTTGTTTGATCTTGCAGAATTTACGAATCTGGGGCTCAAAGCAGATACTTGAACTTGGTCTCAGATACTCTCTCAACACGTCTGCATCATGAAAGACTTCAACAGACTACTGTACAAGTTGTTCTAATAACTGTATAAATGAGTGCTATATAGTGCAATTTAAGTGTCCACCTACATAGTAATGAATAAGTACAACATTTGCAGTCAAAAATTCCCTAATACTCATTTTATAGAACTGAAACCAGTGGATTTATAATAAGTCTTTTTACAGATTGCATTCTACATTTCGGCTATGGTTCTTCAATGAATATGTTCATTTCATCAGCAACTACACATCATTACCTGAATCTAATTCAAAATCCTTGCCCCAACAGTATATGCTGCCAGACACATTTATTATGCCTTGCCTCACAGATGACACTCATTCACTCACTCTGATAACCATTTCTGTCTTTTCTCTATTAACTTGCAAAGTTTTAAGAAACGTTTGAGAAGCACAGAGTACTGCTTATCCTCTTGAAGTCACTAATTCTTTGCAGCACCTTCTGTTTTCAGTAAACCATCGAAAGAGAGTAAATTTTCAAAATAAAAGGGTTATAGTGGATGGGATAGCATCAGACTGGTGACCTGTCACTAGTGGGGTTCTGCAGGGCTCCATCCTTGGCCCAGTTGTTTTCAACATCTTCATTAACCACGTGCACACAGGACTTGAAGGAATGCTGAGGAAATTTGCTGACGATGCTAAATTGGGAGGAGCTGTGAAGTCCCTCGAGGGCAGAGGCCCTGCAGAGAGACCTCAACAAATTAAGGTCAAGTGCAGAATTCTGCACCTGGGAGAGGGCAACCCTGGTTGTCTGTACAGACTGGGGAGGAAGATGCTGGAAAGCTGTGCTGCAGAAAGGGACCTGGGGGTCCAGGTTGGTGGGAAGTTAAACATGAGTCAGCAGTGCCCTGGCAGCCAGGAGGGCCAACCCTGTCCTGGGGGGCATCAGACACAGCACCGCCAGCCTGGCCAGGGTGGGGATTGTCCCGCTCTGCTCTGCACTGGGGCTGCCTCACCTTGAGTGCTGGGGGCAGTTTTGGGCACCAAAGTTTGACATCAAGCTATTAGAAAGAATCCAAACGAGGGCCATGAGGATGGTGAAGGGTCTGGAGGGGGAAGCCTTATGCAGAGCAGCTGAGGTCGCTTTGTTTAGCCTGGAGAAGAGGAGATTGAGGGGAGACCTCATTACCATCTACAACTTCCTTGAGAAGGGAAGAGGATGGGGTAGGTACCAATCTCTTCACTCTCATAGTTACTGACAGACCTCGAAGAAATGGCATGAAGCTAGTCAGGGGAGGTTTAGGTTGGACATCAGGAAAAAGTTTTTCACCCAGAGGGTGGTTGGGCACTGAAACAGGCTGCCCAGGGAAGTGGTCACAGCATCATCCTGTCTGAGATCAGTAAGCATTTGGACAACTCTCTCAGGCACATGGTGTCGTGCTTGGGATGTTCTGTGCAGGGCCAAGAGTTAGTCTTGATGATCCTGATGAGTCCCTTCCTACTTACCATAGTTTATGACTTTATGATATTCGTTGTCCAGCATATATGAAAACCTTTCTGTCCAGAAATGTTGTTTGGTATTGTGGTAAACCAACAGTAGAAAAAACAAGCTAAGTATTGCCATTACTACTTTCAAACATCCATTTGTTTTTCAGCATGAAAACCAACTTATGTGGAAAATGGTAACTAGTGCACTGTTGTAACAACTTCCAAATTTTTAAAGACAATGTAATTGAATAAAGAAATAAGACTCAAACTAATTAAGATATCTAGTGAGTTCAAAATGTTTTCACCAATATAGCATACTAAGTACTAAAGTTTCCCAGAAGATATACCCCCTTTTGCTAATTAAACTACTTGAATACAAAAAATAGAACCAAAATACAATGTTTTTACCACCATGTTCACAATCTCTCGCTCCAACCATTAATGTATGGCAGGAGAGTTTCACAGATTGTGTATTTATATTTGCTTATAATACAAGTATGAAAGCACTGATTGATGAGATTTGTAAAATGCACTGAAGCACTCAGTAGGTTACAATTTGCTAATGCAGCTCATTTTCACCTCACTTTTGAAAAGGATTTTGTTTTCTAAAACTTTTATTTTACTGCAAATTGATTTGGCATGGACTATAAAGTAACTGCCCCTTTTCACATGTAAGCACTTCTTCCCTTGCCACACTTGGTGCACCTGTGTAGACATACGGATCATGATAAAGCTGGTCACCTAGGTAATATTTTCGGTGTCTTTCTTCTACCATTTTAGGAAGGAATATCTCAGATTTGCACATTAGTCACAGGAATCTTTAACTGACTTTTCAGAAGACACCAGACTCTCACAGCTTTTTGTGATTGCTTTATTTCAATTTTCAAATCAGGGTCTGTCTAATTAAAAACTGAAAAAGAATGTCTCCAACCTTTCCCACTCCAAACTGTAATTGTTTAAGCCATCCTATTTGCCTGCACCTCTCATTTTCTTATGCTTCTCATACTCTGCAGCTGTTGATAGCTCTCATTTTCCTCCTTCACTGGTTTTTAACAGTTCACTAAGCATAAATTCTGACGCTTGTTAATCCTAGGATTCATTTTCCTCCAACTCACCATCTTGTTACAGTGCTATATCTTTACTTGGCTCCTGCCTGGCAATCTGAATTTCTTCCAAGGCTTCTGCTTTATGAAAATTTTTAGGTTTGTGTATTCTTTTCAGTTGGGCAGCTGCTGGAGAATGACAGCCATTGTCCTCCAAGCATTTTCTAGCTTACACACTCAAGGTTCTTTTGCTCAGTCCAGTCACCTCAGGAGCTTAGCATAAGCCCCAAAGCTGTGAGTTTTCAAGGAGATTTTAGGTGAAAATTTAGTACATAAGAAGAGACTTCTCCTAAAGACATAAGAGGCACATCAAAAGGAATGAACTAAGTGGGGAATGCAGACAAAGACAGCAGCATTAAGTATATAAAGTGGAACAAAGCATGAGACCCCAGAGGACCATGGACGGACCAAGATGTCAGTAGAATGATTTTCTGCTTAAAGAGCTCAGAAAGGATTCTATAAGCTTTGCTTCAGAAAACTTTAACCCCAATGGTTTCAATTATTCCACTGATTCAAAGGAAACCATATTATCTTGTAAGATGATATTTAGTTTGCAGTTTTCTCTATCAGAGTATGTGGAAAGAATCAGTTACTAGGCATTAGCAGTTACCTTTTCTAAGAGTAAAAATTGTTTTTTACCAGAGGATAGCTGTCATTTACTTGATTGGCATAATCAACTCATAAAAAAACCCAAAGCTTTTTTGTTTTTTTCTTTATTCCTGTACCCCAAAAAGTTAACTTTTATTTTCATTGTTCTCTAGATCCCACATGTCTACACAACAAAAAGAGCTTCAATAGATGCAATTCTTTCCAGACACAAAAGAAATGCAAAGTCCAAGTACTCGGACAATTCCTTTCTAACCCATTAAGTTAAAAACTCCAAACAACAAAAAACAAAGCAAAACAGAACAAAAAAGACTGAACCAATCAACCAAGCAAACAAGAAAGCCACAAAGCAAAACTCAACAAAACAAACAAACAAAACCCCCCATAAATAAAACACCGCATAGGTACAACAGTTAGGATTCCATGCCTGACAAGCAGTCGCTTACCAGACTAGCCCTTTTTATCCATCTGAGCTCCATTAGCATGTGCAGGTTTCCAGTATATTGTTTTGATTTATTTTATTAATCATTCCTAAGACTAAAGACGGATGGCATGGAAATAAGCACAACCATCAGGTTTTCCCACACTAAGCCCTAGAGTGCAGGAATGGGCTTTTTAGCTGATCATACACATCTGCCAGACCAACACAGCAAAGGCTCATGTTGGCATAAAGACAAGGTCCTACAGCACTGAGGACTATAGTTTCTTATAGTCTACTCTTGGGATCCAGCAGCTCAATTACATGTTGAAAAAATCATTACGACTAAACTTGCAGTAAAACTTAGGAATTTATCACAAAATGTATGGCTCTGGTTTTCCTAGTACAGAAAAATCCCTGAAATATTTGTACAACCAAAATTACAGGTATGATATTTATTCCTCTGTCTTGGCCACTATGTCCTAGCAGTTTTATATATATCCATTTCTCACACATTTTTTTCTTGCCTTGATAAGGGAGACAGACACAGATTGGAAGCCCTTAGTTTATGAGATGCATTACAGCAGGGCAGAAACATAATGGACATAGAGAGCTTCATGTTTTCACTTTCTACAAAGCACCTGTTCTTTTTTCAAGGCAAGAGTTACCAACATTCTTCCTCATTTTACTCCACTAACATAAGGCTTCCTGAAGTGAGATCTATAAAACCTCCCAACAGTACAAAAGAAATATGTCACCTTTCCTTGTTATCAATAATAATAATAGTATGCTTATTTTAGCCTTTATCCATACACTTGTATCCTTAATAAAATCATTCATTATTTGAATGCTCAAATTTCAGCCTTTGGCTTTTGCAGTATTCTCCATCAGATATGTCTGTTCACTTCCCACAGCTTTTCCTTTCACTCAAAATGTACTGCTTTAATTTGACACACTTGCCTTGCAACCCATCTTCCTAAATTTTGCTTCTCTGCTGTGATTATGGCTGCCATTCTCCTTCTCCCTTCTAACCACTAATTTTAATTAATTAATCAAAATCTGGAATTGAAAAATACAGTAGTCTCAGCATTGTAGGATACTTGACAGGGAAACGGGAGTTCTTTATTTGCTCCACAGTCATCTGCTGTTCTTTTAGGTTTTTTTTTAAATAACAACATGGCTTACAGTATCTCTCCTTAAAAAATTATCTCTATCATAATCTTAGATAATCAAAATTTTAAAAAATTACTACTAAATACACAGTAAAGACCAATAGAAATTAAGACCAGTTCTGCAGTCACTGTGGGTGAAAATTTGCAAGGCTAGAAGGGAATCCAACAAACACTTGCCTCCACTGGAAAAACAGCAATTTTCTGGTATAGGTAATTGGGAACTGCCAATGAAGTATACAGAACATTGAGAATTGAAAATAGCAAAACTCTACAATTGTTTAAATGTTTAACATTTAGCAAGTAGAACCTTGTACTGATGGTGGAATAGTCAAGTATTTTACATGTTTCTCACAGTTATTTTAAAAGACATGCTTTTGAACTTAAACTCTCCATTTTCTGTATCAGATGCAGCTAAGAAGGCACACTGGCAGTATTGTATGTTTCGTCATATGACTATTTATGATTTTTCCACATCTGAATTTACAATCTTTATTTTTTTCTCCATAATTAATATTCTTTTATATAAGACGTAATTACAAAGGTTAGAAAATGCCTTAATATTCTACTAGATATTACACAGTATAATACCACTTACATAAAAATGCTTGGACAAAGAAAGAATGAGATTAATGTCAATTTAAAAACTTAATTGAACAATGTATGACTGGGGCATGACTTATCACACTGACTCCCATGAAGACTGAAGGAAGCTCAAAGACAGAGTGACAGCTAAGAACATGCCATGGTTTGACTTGGAAATTAATACAGTGTGTGAGAAGTGAGAAAGGGAAGACAGATCCTACAAAGGGTGATGGTGTAAAAATTATCCTTAAGGACTGCCAACACAACTAAAAAGAGGACAAAAAAAAGTATAGCATGTATTTTATATTAATAACTACCCCAGGTCATAAAGATTACAACCTTTAAAATTAAATCTCCAGAAAACAATTATAAACATGACAAAAGAGCAAATGAACAGCAGACAAACTGTAGCTTCTGGAAAGCTGACAGTCTTAAGACTGGCCTTACATGGAAAAGACACCAAGGTGCCTGTCTATAATAACGGGAAATAAAAGAAAAATACTCTCCTGGAAAAAAGACAGTATGCAATGCTATGCTGGAGAGATAGAGTCAAGAGGCCTCCATTTCTTTAAATTAATCTTTCAGTTCATGGATATAATTTCAGGCTTTCTAGATAGAATCTCAGTCAACATTTATTGTTAATAGCCAAACCTCTTTCAGATACAGGAGAAGCAGCACTACAGATACAACTGAGATTCAAAATTTAGAACACTGTCTACAGCCCTAATTAACTGCAAAAGTTGGATGACATCCAGAGCTGCAGTCCTTGGCTTAAAAGTCCGCCTATAACACAAGGATCTGTATTAAATCCAAGTTAACCCAGAATACAATTATAATGCAGAGCATTTGCATTCATTTTAACACAGAGAATACTGCAGACAAAAAATGTAGTGGGTCTTTCTGGATATCCCTTGGTTTTTTCCATTGGAAAATTTCAGCTATAAAAAATGTCATTCTAAGAGTGAAACTGAGAAAATTATTTCCCTCGTGCTAAAAACACTTTCTTAGAAATTCAGATAATGTATTATAACATCCAGGAACACAGGGAACAATGCAGTAAATTGGATTTTACATCAGAACTATTTATTTAGCCATTTCCATAGAAAATGGACATGCCTTCATTTTAGCAGAAATACACAGCACACAGACTTGTAAGAATTAGAATGATAGAATCACTGAATTGATTAGGTTGGAAAAGACCTCTAAGTCATCAAGTCCAAGCATAAACCCAGCACTGCCAAATCCACCACTAAACTGTGTCCCCAAGTGCCATATCTACATGGATTTTAAATACCTCCAGAGATGGTGATTCACCCAGTTCCCTGGGCAGCCTGTTCCAATGCTTGACAACCCTTTCAGCAAATAAATTCTTCCTAATATCCAATCTAAACCTCCCCTAGCACAACTTGAGGCCATTTTCTCTTATCCTGTTACTTGTTACCTGGGAGAAGAGACTGCCCCTAACCTGGCTACAACCTCTTTTCAGGTAGTTGTAGAGAGCAATAAGGTCAACAACATCGTATGTCAGATCCAACAAGACACTTTGGTTTTCAAAAGATCATCATGAAATTAGTTTTATCCACACAAATATGGATTAGAAAATGCATTAAGTTTGAGCAGAGAACCTCAGTGTTGCCATTTCTTTTTAGACCCTGGCTTTCTCATTAATATTTTAAACATATTTCCAGTTCACATTACCTACATATGTAATTATTCAGTCAAAAAAGGCAAATATTACAGAACTTGGTAATATCCACAATTCAGAGACAGAAATCGTGTGTTCAAAAAATGATTTTTTTGTCCTAAACAAAACCTGTCAGAAAAATTATTTGTAATGAGAATTTAAAACTTTGGCATCATGAAACTCTGTCCCAAAAGTCTGGAATTAATTGCTTCAAAATGAATCAAAGTGCATAAGTATTTACAACAGGGAAAAATGCATCTTTAGAGAAAATTATGGGTGCATTAAAAATAAAGATTCCATGTTCTTGTGGATTTCCTGCTCCTTTGGAACACATTTCTGTACACAAGATGCATCCAATAACTACCACTGTCATTTAATTACTTTATCTATAAAGCTGTTTCATCTTGCATACAGAAGATTATTGGTTTCTTTTATAGCCCATTAGTGTATCCCTGATACTTTTTTTGAAACTAGAATAATTCAAAGGACAGCATGTCAGCTGGGTAAGCAACTCACACAGAGCCCAGATCTTTGCTGCACATCAATACACTAGTTTTCTGTAACTTCAGGAGTGCTTGATTATGATTCTCAACAGATTAAATCAGAAAGGGTTCTGAAGAGATTTTCATTTCAATTATGCATGCCTCATTATCATACCTTTACTGAAGCAGAAAGTACATTACAAGGTGAGAGCCAAAAACAGTGAGATGAAAAGCACCAAGTGTATCTTAGAAGGATTTCTAAATTTGTCTGAAATAATATTAATTCATAATAATATTAATCACCCTTTACACAACACTGCATTTTCACATGGCAGGTTACAATCAGCTCTAAGAGCACCTTTCACAGGAGGGCATACAGCTTCAGTAAAGAAAGCCCACAGTTCTTACTGGGAAGACAAACAAATTAGAAGTATTCTGTGATTCAGTGGGATTGAAGAAGACATGTTTTTTTGAGGTTGAAGTTAGGTACTCAGAAAACAGGAAAGCCCATAGTTGAGAGGAAATGGGGCATTGTTTTGAAAGACAGAACTGATGGAGACCAAACCTTAGGTTAACAGAGGCAGCTAAAACAAGAGTGAAGCAACATATAATTAGGAGATATTTGGAGCATGGCACTGAAGTTCACAGATCAGAAACTACAGCAAGGTTTGGAAGGGATAGAGAAGAAACTTAGCTCTGAAGGTAAAAGAACACAAAATGATTTAAAGAGAGAACTGATGTGGTTAGAAGAACATGACTTTCAATAACTGTATTTTTGTTAGACTGGTACACGGAAACTCAGTATGGGTAGATGAGCACAGAAGAAAGAGGGGATGGACAGATATGAAGAGACTAACTCAAAAAGCATTTGAGAAAAAAAAAAAAAAAGAGGAGGAATACAACCAAGAAAAAAGTGTAAAATTGATAAGTTCAGGAAGGGAGAGACTGGATGAGGAATGAGAGTGATGCACAATGACAAAGATGCCTCAGACATCAGAAAAGGTGTAAGGAAATAACAGAGTTTAACAGTAAGAATGCATATTAAAGAGCAAAATACAGGGAAGCCTGATTGCAGACATCTTAGAACATGGCTGACGGAGGAGCCCTTCATTTATATACACACACAAAAAAAACCAAAAAACAAAACCCACCAAAAAAACCACCAAACAAGCAAACAAACCAAACCCAGAAAAAAACCCCAAGAAGTCCCCAAAAAAACCCCCAAAAACCCCAACCAACTTAGCAGCCAAAAACTAAAACAAAACAAGAGAAAACAAAAAAAAATGCCACAAAGGCAAAGAGAAAGGATGAACTTACTATGTTAACAGAAGAAGAAAAAAAAAGTTGGATTTTTTTTAATTAGGTGAAGGCCATGGATAATATGCTTATGGGGAAAAAAAGAAAAATGAAAGAATATATGAAATATAAATCCCTAATATACCAGAAGGATAAAAATTGCAAAGTGAAGGAAGGAAACAGCAAGAAAAGAAGTGAGGAAAAAAAAGTATAGATTAAGGGATTGTGAAGATGAAAAGTACGGGTAACAGAAAAGAGATGAAAGTAAATGCTAGGGGAGGTAACACAAGGTAGAGAAGGAGGAAAGAACCTTTCTGGGTTCAAAAACCTTTCAGATTTTAACTGCAAAATTTTAAAAGATTATTCACCACATTTATGTGATGAAACACCATTGATGGATGCGGCTTTGAGGAACCTGGCCTAAGAGAAAGTGTCCCTGCCCATGGGAGGGGGCCTGGAATTAGATGCTCTTTAAAGGCTCCTTCCAACCCAAACCATTCTTTGGTTCTATGATTCTACTCCTAAGCTCTAAGACACTGCTAACACACCTAATCTATCAGTAAATGGGCATGCTGTTGCATTACAGCCAAATATTAATTTAATGGATGAGAAAAGATAAAATAGCAGAATATGCATTTAAAAAAGCAGTAAAAGAAGTGCTGCAGACACCCTTCCTCTACTGCACAAAAGAATATAATTGCAAACACTAGTGCAGTACAATATACATTTGAAAAATGTGAACTGTACAAGCTAAGCACGGTGGCAGATGCCCACCTGTAACCTCTGCTATACAAATATTAGAATATCTTCAACAGACTTAAGCAAGGGTCTGTTGGTTTCTGAATTCTCCTGAATAAACGACTGGCCTTAAAGTATCTACACATAACAGATACTTTTAAAAAATGGTGATACTGGCAATACTAATGAACCTTTTAAAGCCTATGGACTCCCAGTAATTTCAAACACATTCAGATGCCAGTTGGATAGGAGTAATGATGAATCAAAACATGCACTTAGCTCCGTCACTAAGATGAATATACTATTATGTTAACACAGTGATAGAATAAATAAGCCACTTCTACTAATGGGAATGGGCATAAAGACTGCAGAGAAAAATGAAAGATGTTTGAAGAGCTTGTTTGCTCAACAGAAAAGAGTGTTCTTCCCACTGTCACAGCAACAGCAACAATGGAAAGTGCTGCAGTTTTCTATCAAAAGAAAAACTTTTAACCAATTACTGTAACTGGTGAACTCATAGTAAAAGCAATGCTGGAAAAACACTAATAAAACATAATACAATACAAAACCATGCAATAAAATAAATCAAACCTTTAGAATGGGTGCACATAGGACAAAAAACATCTGTGTCTATTTAAAAGTAATCATTTCAGTTCTCAAATGTAGAATTTTGCTCAAAAATTGTAGAAAAAAGTAACAAATTTTAAAAAATCAGTGATTTTTTTACTTATTTAGGTGGGAATTTCATCAATTTTCAACGTCAAGTAACTTTGGCACAAAATAGTGAAAATATGTTTTTGACCCAGTAGTGAACATAATTCAGTTAATAATTGTTAAATCTTTTCCATGGGATTCTTTATTTGAAATACTCCATTGTGTACATTGACACTATGTTTTGGGTAGTAAAAAAACAACAAAAAAATTTGACATAGTAAGTCCTCCACAGCAGCCAAAACAGATTTCTTTATAAAGAAGTGAAATGTTAGTGTACTTTTTTAATTACCACTGACAGTTTAGCAAGGACAAATATAGTATCCAATTTGCTTATGTGTTCATCCATCTCTTTAAAAGTTCCAACGGTGTAATGGTGGATATATTTACCGTGTAAAATTATTTAGAGCAGTGGAATTTACAAAGTAGGGAAAAATGCTCTTCATGTTCCCCCAAAGCAATTACAAGACAACTAAAAAACAAAATGAACTTCTTCTTGTTTCTCTGTCTTAACGACATACTCTGAATTGGGCAGTAATTCCTCAGTTAAAACTATGACAGCACTTCAAGGTCCATGGATCTTTATAACTCTTTTAACTACAAGACATGAAACTAATTTCACATGTGTGAATCTCAATATAGTTGCCACAGTCTTGAAAATAAGCATTCACAAAATGTTACCAATATGGAGGCAGGATTTTATCAAGGAAGGAAGGAAGGAAGGAAGGAGAAAAAAGCACTTGGAATAAAATCTACAATTAAAAATTAGATTTAGACCAAAAAAATGTTTTGTCTTTACCACACTTCAGCAGCTTGGTGTACAAATAAAGGAAAACAGCATACAAGAGGTTTCACTTTTCATGGTTAAGCAGAAAATGAAGCATGCACTGACCTTTCACTTCAATCCACATAGCCATCTAAATGAATTTAAAGTAGATGCAAAATTTGTACAGTCCAATTTAATTTTATGAAACAAATTTTCAGACAACTATATGCCAGTTACAATATACAAGATGGAAATTGAGTGCTGAATCTTTCACTATAGCAACTACATACTAATTTGTCTGTCAACTCTGTTGCTAGTTGAAGTGTGTCTATTAATCTATTTGTGTTTGGATCAATTCCATTTTCCTAATTTTCCGGGCAGCTTTCACAGAGACTCCATATTTCATAAAAAGAACCTCCCACAGCACACACTTTCTTCTGTCTTCCCATATGTTGCATTTTCCTTCAAGATAGCTCTGGTCTAGTGCCCAAAGTTAACATGCTTCTGTCACAGACTAGTTGCACAACTAATGAATTCTTCTGGATCTACAGAGACAGAAAGCACCTGATTTACGCTTGTGAGCAGGAATTCCCTCGTTCAGTAAGCTGCTTGCTAAGAGAAAGAGAAAATAAATTTTTATTATTTGAAATGTTTATTTTACCCTGTTTCTTAATGATTTTACATCAACGCCTCTGAAGCAGTTAAAGCAAACAGTAAAATCAGGTTAATACACATCTATAGTAAGCTTAGGGTACAGATATGTTAACAAGGATGAGAACTTTGTGCATGACTAACCAGTTGAGTGCAGATCACTACTTTCTGTGGTATATCAGATTTCATTACTAAAATGGTATGACCACAACTGACTCATTATGCTAAGCGTGTAGTGTGGATGTTCAAGCAGGTTATTCAAGTTGTCACTTCTTTTCCTTCAGGCTTTTTGAAGGGAACACTGGATTTTAAAGAATACTTTGTCATTAGGAATACAGACTATTCCAGTAGACTACTGATCCTCAGGAACACAGTACTGCTCATCTTCATAATTATTTTGGTTGCCATGAAATAGATTTGCATCACATTGTCTCTTTTACCACTGATGTAACAGCACTAATACCTCTTATGATAAAACAACTGATGATTAATGCTATCTTGACTTAGGGAGCCCAGAGCCACAGATGTATTAGTTATGGAAAAGGAACAGCAGATATGTTTTGGAAACAGAAGGAAGGTCACTGGATTGAAGGTCACTAAAATTGTGTTTTGCTGTGAATTCTGATTGCAATGGTTATACAAGAGAAAACCTAGTGGGAGCACAGCCGTATGGGATAACAGGAATATTGCCTTCTGCTCCCTTTACTGTTGGTGGAGAGACAGGAACTTCTGCAGCACCATGAAGCCCATCCAAATCTTGAGTGCCCCAGAGGATGCTCTCTCTCCTTCCACTGCAGGGAAGACCAGAGTAGCCAGCAATCACACCACCCTCAAACTTTTAGCATTAGAGAGGACTAATCCAGGCCTCAGCGTTTTGCTATCCTCTTTCATTCTCTCTGAATTAGAATTCTTGTTCTATTGTATCCTAGTTAATGGGTTTACCACAGTGGATGGATCTGCCCAAGAAAAGGTTCTGTAATTTTCTACACAGTACTTAAAGATGAAAGAAAACGAATGCTGAATTGTTTCTTCTCCGAATGGGTAGATCAGTGAGAAAGATGTGGAGGAAAACTTTCCTTTTAACAGTGATACACTGAAACATTGTTAGACATCGCAGTGTCAGCAAATAAATCAGAAAAGCCCAGGCTCTCCCTTTATACATGAGCACAAGCATGGTCACCTCAGTGCAATGGGTTTTTCTCTTTGGGGCGGGGACTCAAAGTAATTATCTTGACCATGGCTGTAAAGCATAGATAACTAGCCCATTAAAGCTGAAAGGAAACACAAGTTGTTTGGAATGAATTATTAACTCAGATGAAAATACAACCATATGAATTACTTGATAGGTACTGCAGTATGTGTGGCTCCCAGAAGGAATAAATACAAACACAATATAATCAAGAGCAGTTTTGTTACTGTATTTACAGCAAAGAGGGTACATTTTCATCATAATCTACATCACAGTCAGAAGGACACTTGATTTACTGCAGATTAAAAAGCCTAGTGCGAGATAAATAAAATACACTAAGTACTTTCAGACTTTTAGAATAACTGCAGTAAATGGAAATGTTAAAAGATATGCTCAGATAAGACTTAAAGAAGGTGGTTTTCTTCCCAAACAAGTTAAGCAAACTCTGCTTAATTATGAAACTTTGAGATTCTTTTCAAGGAACAACTGCTCTCTACATCACTGAATGATTCTCTTACATTAAACACACCTTTTATCCACATCAAGTAATGAAAATAACTAGCAAATAATTTCTATAAAGAAATAATATCTTTACTCATCAAAAAATTTATAAAAATATTGAAGATCATATCAAACTCTCCCCATCACTCATAGCTACAGGGAAAGGTTCTCGATTGACAGTTTGAAGGAGAAAAATGATTCTTTTCTACCCAAAATTACCACAGAATATTGTACTTGAAAAAAACACTAACAGAGAAACGTTCAAAGTTTTAAACATTTTCTTTGATGATATGTTCTTTCTAGTCAAGGAAATTATGACAAATAAGTTAGAAAATGTCTCTTCTCCTCTTCCGGAGAAATTCACTACTGACAGTGGTCTGTCATTCCCATGAGCTTCCACTCTTTTCTTTCAGTCAGACAAACAAAATACCCAACTGCCATCTCAGCTGTTTTACTTCTCACCAGCAGGTTCCCTTCTGAAGATTTCAGTAATTTCTGTGACACTGCTGTCTCTCCCACTTAACAAACAAATCATGCTTCCTCCTTGGAAGATGGAGTGATATTTTTATACTACAGGGATCAAAACAGACAAATGTACAATCAGTCTTTAATCAAAAGGTGGTCAGCAGAACAATGGCAAGACAACTGATGCAGGGCTTTTATGATGGAATTTATCCAGTGTGATTCAACACCTAAAAGGCATCTAGTCTTTGCTTCCCCTTCAGAGAGAGCTCCCCTAGTTCAGAGAAGAGCATCAGCATCTCCAAGAATGATAGCTGCACTGCAATTGTTCTCTGTGTGTGTATATATAGATAAACTGTGTGTATATATGTATACGCAGCTATTCGTACGTATTTTGAATATTTATTTAAGGAAAGATTTGCATAAGTAAAATATATTTGGAGCAGAGCAGAAATCAACCCTATTTTTTCAGTTTGGCTTGTGCCCTATTATTATGTTAATTAATAACTATTCTGGCAAAAGATACTAACCTTAATGTAATGGCGTAATTTAGTCATGGCAGTCATTTCTCATAACACTTAAGTACTTGAAAATCCTGTTTTTATAGGGGTTTTTTGTTCTGTTTCTTTTGCAGTTTTTTGTTTTGGTTTTTTTTTTTTTTTTTCCTTTCTAGAGTCCTGGAAGGGTTTGAACACTATTTCAGACATATTTCATATTCAGCAGTGGAAGTTATGACATAACATTTTCTACCTTGACAACAAAAATTTCAGCCTCATCATTTCCAAGTGATGCCAAGGATCCCAAAAAGCTGACAGGTTCAGTACCCTAATGAAAGCTAGACCTTCCATCTGATCCAAATAGCCACAAGTAAGGATCACATCGTTTAACACAGCCTTATCTGCCACATATATATTCAAGCCACTGGGAGAAACTTTTGCTATAACATGAACCTAAAGAGACATAAAAGATTAAGGTACTGAAATAGGGTGAAGGAAGAGAAGACTGGCCACAGAAGTTGTGAATTATTTCCTGCTGCATATAACCTGTAGAGCTGGTAAACAACTTGGGGCTGATCAGAAATATGAGAACATGGGGCTCTTCTCTGTTCAGTTCTTAATAAGCAAATAAATAACAATATAATTTCATGCTTTCCAATAATTCAAGACAAATGTTCAGAGTATTCATTTTTGTTTGTTTATTATATCCCATGCTGTTTGCTTTGTAGAGAAGAATGAAAAGCAAACACAGAACAAAAAGAATGAAGTATCAAGGCAAGTGAGGACACACACAAAGAAGCAATGCAAAATCAAATTAAAAATATGAAACAATAACATATTGCAAAAAGAAGCATTTGGGGAGCATTCCTGCACAGAATTAGAGTATAATTTAGGTTCTCTCAATATCTAAGTAACAGTGTGAGGGTTTTTTAAAAAAATAATTAAGACGAGTTTTAATAATGTCTACCACATTTTACTGTGTGCTGAACTAGGCAGAAATTTACGTCATTTCTGAAATTTTAAAGCATTATTTCACATTTTGAGTTTTGATTCATCAAACACAAAAATATTTTCCAAATTATTAAACTGAATTATTTAAAAATTGTGTAGAGGTTCTAACTCCATTTGTCATTTTTTAACTGTGTTTTAAAAAAAAGAGGCAGCTAAGATGTATCATCTAGATTATGACAGCATCCAACATACAATATGCAAATTTTAAACCTTCAAAAAGGTGATTCTTAACACAACAGATAAAGTTCTAAACATACAGATGTGATATAAAAAAGTACACAAAAGAAGAAAAAAGTTTAGAACTGTGGAATGGCTTTCAGTAGCATAGACTAATTAAGCATTTGTTCACATGTTGCTTTATCTTATTTATTTATTTAGGCTTTGAATTCTACACATTATTTTCACCTCCATCTGTCACAAAGCACCATTTGTTCCATTTTTAATTTGTATCATTCTCTATTTCCTTCATGTCATTAGCATTTCTTTCTCCATTAAGTACAAGTAGCATCTCAGAAGACCAATATGCCAGTATGGATTTTGAATTTGACACATCTTACAGGATGTAATGCTTCACTTTCTCATTAAAACTAACGTCCATGAACATTTTAAAGGAGAAAATTATTTTGTGTAAAACCTTAGGGTGCATATTGTTAGAAATTTGCAAGGACAGGGAGGAAGGAAACACGCCAACAGATATCCCTGGTGAAAGGAATATGGTTAAATGGGACAAGAAACAAAGGGACATGAGTCAAAGAAACAAAAAATACCTATTGGAGGTACTTGCAGATACGCATCTTACATGTCATACAAGTCAGAAATTAAAACATGATTGACAATACTTGAAGTCCATGTGAAGTGAAGAAAGCACAGTCTGATTGAGGGATTTATCTACATTTATTTAATTTTAAAATGAAATTCTGAAATCTTGTTAGATTGATTTAAGCAATGCCATTGAATTCTATAGATCCAGAAAAATTTCCAGATATAGTTCAGATACTCTCATTAACTTTATTGTTAAACCTGACAACATTTCAGTGACAAGACTGTCTTAAATGTAATTTAATCAAGTCATCAGAACCCATCCTGTCATTACTTGACGTATTTATCTTACAAATTTCTACAAGTAGCATAGTCAAGATCACACAGATGCTGGTATTTAAGAAAAAAAGTATTTTTTTATATTTCCACAATCAGAAATTTCATTTCACATGTAATAAAAACCACGGAGTCCTAAAATTCTTTGAACTTGAGAATTTCAATTTTTTCTGTACTATTTGACAAGCAACCTTCAAATTTTTAATATCACTGATCATTCTCATCATCTGGACTGGAAATATATGATTTTTCTTAAGTCCTAAAGCATAGGCTCAAAATTCCTACAGGATGCTATTTTACTGTAAAACTAAGATTAACTTTGAAATTATCATAGGCATTAAACAGTCACTTTACAAGGAGTTCCACATTCCCAGCTTCCATACTGTAGACACTGATGACATTTTTTTTCCTTCTGAAAGACACATGACCTCAAGCCAAATGAATCTCAAACTGAGGTTAAGATGAGCCAATGTGATGTGTATTTTCATTCAACTTCAAAAATGAAGCTGTCCACCACAAACTGCAAAATCAAGAGACCACTCTCCAGCAGATGAATTAGGCTTATGCTTTATAAGATGTCCAGAGGGATTACAGTTTTGGAATAGCAGAAAGCCAAGCAGAAGAAATTCTGACTGCAGTACAAACAGCGAGCTGCAAACACTGATTCTGATGACAGTTGATGAGTGACCAAGAGGAGCAGTGTCAAGTACATGATGGAAGTCCAAGTGCTGAAGCCACAGTACTTCCCACAATCCCAAGCAGAACATAGAGCTGACAGGAGTTAAACATGGGAATCAGCCCGCTGGAATCCAAATGCTCTGCTTTACATGGATGTAAGATAAACCACATATTCTCACTTGCAGAAGCTGGGCAGGCACCACCAGAAGACAATAAACAGCAACTGCAAGATGAAAGCCAGGAGATTCTGGGCCCGCTTCTGAATCAAAACATTCTGCAGAATTTGTGACTTGTGCTGTCTTTTCCTGAAGATTTTCTCATGACTTTTTAGAATAAATAAGGGCACCTCTAGCCCAGGACTTCAACTTTCAAGTTGTTCCCTTCCTGCATGAAACATCAGCAGTCATAAACCTCATTCTTCTCATTTTTCTCTGTTCTACAGAAATACAATGCCCATCATTCATTTAGATCCTTATATTGTCTTTTATCATAGTAACCAAGATCTAATTGTAAACTGAGATTTGCTCAGATAAATAAATTCTGAAAATCCACAAGAAACAGATGGACGTGCGGTATCGCACTGAACAACTAAGCTCCACTTGTCCATGAACAACTGCTGCGTAGTTTATATCAGACATTAGTTGTATTGTCTTAAATGTTTCTTCTAATGTTCTCAACAGCAGGAAAATTATAACTAAATTCTAATTCACCTTGTTTTAAAAAATAGCGCAGCTTCCTTTCATTGTGACAATTTCAAAGCTGGTATGGATGATCATTTGAATTTCTAAACCTTCCCTACACTAATGTTCTACCTAAAATTTCACCTGCTTATTAACAGTGTCATTTGTAGGGCAACACTCTTCTCCACCTGCTGAGGAAAATCACACAGCACCCAGTAGTAAGCAGAACCAACACAAGAAATATGATAGCAAGATTCCACAACACGAGCAAGTTTTAAATCCATTAATTCTTTTTGTGCCCTGAGTTATCATTTGTGATTCTCATGGCAAATGCAAAGCAGACATTTATAAATGGCAAACAAAAAGGCCAAATCATTTATTGCATCTTGATTTATTATATCACATTATTTTGCTTACAGAATTTCAGCATAATCAGGAAACTTTCAGAAAACAGCACCAATGGCTCAAGCTTTATGCAGTAAAACAAACATAGGAAACAATTATATAATTCCAATCTAATAGGTAGTTTATCATATTTATTAATTCTTTCAGATTATCAGAGTCTGTTTTACTTTTCCACTGTTTTCATGCTTGGCTTTAAGAACATTTTAGTTTCCCAAAGCTCAACTGAATTACTCAAATACTTGATTTTAAGTACACACATGTTTGTGAGATGAGTGTTTTAGCCTTGCCTTTTCACACACCATGCAATGCATGGCATATGATGAAACAGTCTAATATTGGTGAAGCCCTGAAGCAGTGGGCCTTTGCGTCTCAATCTTCGTTCTGGGAATTGTTCATCAGGGAATTCATTTAAAGTGTACCAGGAGTGCTTCTGCTGTGGCAGCAAATGCCTTCAGTGGCTAAACTCATTATTTGCTATCTCAGACCATGAGATTTCTACTGTGTACAAGGTGCTAATCATGTTAAAATTCTGGCAAAACATGAGAAAGGCATTTAAATTATACAACTGTATGAACACAATTAAAAATGCTTAGGCATCTAAATCAATCATAACAAATAAAGCTAGAAAATAGTGTTTCCTTTCCTTACAGTGCTGGTTTATTTCTTTATTCTTGTATTTCTTACTATTAAAAGATTATTTTTAAGGCACCTTAAAGTTAAGAAGTTGAGGAAAAACCTAAGTTGCTCCTTTCCTCTGCTAAAACATTTTGAAGCACCTACTTTTTTTTCTTTTATCCCTGAATGAAACTGGATAGAATTCAGATCTAGCACATCTAAATTTAAAGATAAAAAAGTTGAAATGTTTCTTCATATTATCTCCACTCACATCTATGCATTGGTTTGTGCTTGGTTTGTGTGAACAGAGTAGGACAAACAAAAAAGGTTTTCTAGTGTATGGAGAGGAAGAAAAGGAAAAGTATAACTTTCAAGATTTTTACTGCAGCTTCTTTCTCTGACTTCAGCATATGTCACTATGATTTTTTTTAAATCAATCAGGCCTCATAAACAGCATGTAAGTACTTTTGCTGTGTATACCTTAGTCTCAATTTAGAGATAGTAATTATATCTTCTAGATCTTGACATTCAAGTCTTCCATCTTTATGCAAACATTGTTTTCCAAATTTTATTAAAGATACTTTTTTTTGACTGAGTTAAAAGGAGTTCATACAAGTGAGAAATTTAAAGCAGTTCATGGATGGCTTCCAAACATTTCACTACAAAAAAATTCTGCTAGTAATTGTTCCAAAAGATTTTTTCCCTTCATTTTGGCACTCTGGAATAGAATAGAGCTGAATTCCTAAATGATTAACTTACTCCCCTTCACAAGAAATCATTAATTCACTAAACAACTTTAATTACTGTTTGGAGCTTACATTCAATCCAATTCAGCACAAACAAATATTTAGCAGTTCAAGATGTTCTTTATTTTAAGCACCTCTGTCTCTACACTTAAGCAGCTAGTTTGTGATAAATATAGGCTATTGAATCAGGCTTTTGAGGGTGGGGGAGACAAGAGAACAACCCAAAAAAACCCAAACACAACCCATTTCTACTTAAAAATTCTTTACTGAATGGGTTCAATGAGTGAAACCAAGTTAAATCCTGTATTATGTGGCAAGAATATAAGCAAAATTAATAAGCAAAAAAAAAGTAAAATTAATTTCAGAAGTCATGAGTTTTCTGTTTATATTGCTAGTTGGTGTGGCTGAGATAACCGTTTTCTAGGACTGCTGGATGTGGACTGCGGGTGAACGTGCGCAAACCCACTTAGGTCCTGACAGATGAGACCACGCAGAAACATAAACCTGATCTCCCTCTCCCCTTTAAGCCAGCTCTCATACTCACCGGAAATCTCTCCTAGCACAGGCTCAGGTGAGAATGTTACAAAGAAGATAAAATCTCACGGTGTTCTTCAGATGAGAGTAGCTCATCTCCCTGCTTAGCTGATGGTGTTAGCTATCCTATGTATAAGGTCAACGGGAATTTTGCCACTGGGTTAAATCCTAACTCCACTGAATCCTACTTACTGAATTGTGAACTGTAATTGATGATGGTTTTAACTCTACAATCCTGCCAGAGAACAGCAAGAGGTGCAAAAATAATGGGTTTTTTTAAATTTATATTCACAGGGTTTATATGTTCCTCTTGCAACTTTACTGCTTACATTTATTTCAATATTAGTTTATTCCAGAAGAACTAATGGAATTATGAAATATCAACAGTTTCCAACTCTCACTTCCCTAGAGACATTGTTGAAAAAAAAATATTAAAAGTTGCAGAGCTTAGATAATATTTCTTTATTGAAACAATCTACTGTGATTTAAAAGACATTTCAGTCAGTCAAATATTATGGGGTAGAAAAATCTAACCAATGGTTCAAATCCAAACCTGGCATGAAAAGAGGCAGCCTGGCTAAGGTACATCAAATGCTACGAAGTCTCCAGTGTCCTTACCTGTAAAGCTTAACCTCAAACAGCACTTCTTTTGCAGTAATGATGAGGACAAAAAAACAACACTTAATTTACAATGATTAAAACTTTTCGGGGCACAGAAAAAAGAAAAGCAACAAAGCAAGGTCCTCAGGCAATCCTGTTTAAATTAATCTTTTTTTTTTTTCCTCCCTTCCATGGCTTTAACGTGCTGTTCCTTATTCTTTCTTCCTACCAACTTTCAGATTCATTTGATGTGGAATAAACCATTCTCTATAAATGAGAGCAATCTTTCCAGTGTTCGGACTTATAAAACAACGACAATTCTTAAAAATAGAAAATAAACTTCCATAATGGCTCACCTGCTGCAGAATACCACCAATTAAACTTAGGTTTTTGAAACCAGGTGAAGTTCTTTGAAATTCTCTGCTTTATGATAATGACAGAAAAAGTCAATTATAATTTCAATTTTTCTTTAACATGATACAGTGCAATTCTACATTCATTGCAATTTTCAGCCTCATCTAAACCACACAAGTGATTCTGGAAGCATTTCAGTTTAGGACTCTGCAGTTGCATGAACTCTGGTAAATTAAATGTGCCAAGCCTGTTCTGTGCCACTGAGACCAAGTGCTGTGGTGTGCATGCAAAAATCCCTTCTACTTCAGAACAGAGAAGCCTTATCTATACTAGTTACCAGAAGTTGCCAGTGACCTATGTTAGGTCCTAAGTTGTCCCTAAATACTGCTGGAGAAAGTGTTAATTGAAGAAGCCAAAGCATCTTAGGAAACATGCCAACAACTAAATTCTAGCCCTGTTTGCTACTATACATAGCTTGTAAGTTCAGCATCTTCTAAAGTACAAAGTAATAGCCCCTTCAACAATCTGGGATATAATACATTGCTCTCATCATAAAAATCACTAGTTAAAAAATCTAAAGTACAAGCTGAAAATTTAACTCTCCTGTGCTTGGGAACTGCAAGTACTGCAACAACCTTTTGGTAATGATATGCTTTCATTTAAAGATTTTAAAATTATTCCATTTTAAAGTAATTGCTATATGGCAATATGTAGTAATTAATATAAATATTTTGATACTGAAACAATTAAGCCAACATAAAACATTTAAAAACCTGAAAGTTGCATTTTATACTAGTACTTCTGTGAACTTAATTTCAACCTGGATTGAGTTATTTTCTAACTTTTGCTCACATCTGTGTTATTTATTGAAATCAAACGACCACAATAATTTTGATATGTTATTAATAAAGCAAAAGGCAGCATTTGGAAAACAAACAGTAGCCTACAGAAAATGATGATATCCTGAAGGCATATGTTGTTTGTATTTGACATCACTTACTATTGTAGTAACAGATGAACATACTAGCAGTTGGCTAACGATCTATCTTTTTAACCACAGATACAGGAGAATAGTAATTCCGGCACCATAAAGTCAAATATAATAGCTGATCAAATAATTTCTAGCTGCTACCAAATTCTGCAAGAATACTGGGAAATTGGACTGCTCTCTCTAGATACTTTATTATGCATTTCAGGTACCATCTATTCCAGAAGTATATCCATGTGATATAATGGAAGGAAGAGTGAATGTAGATAGGGAAGGATTCTTTAAGCTTACATGCAGTTCATCATCAGTCAGTTCAGTAGTCTGTATTAATCTACATCCTCCGAATGTTTGATACAGTTTTCCATGGAGCAAGTTACATGGCAGATAAATAAAACAGCTTTCAATAATAATTCATAACTAATAAGTCCCCTTTTGTGAAGAAAAATATTCAACAGACTAAGTTTATATGAAATACACAGTAAATAGAACCAGGAAATTTTATTTGACAGTATGCTTATCTTTCCTATAAAATGCAACTGTTTAATGATTTACTTACCCATATTCTACTATAGGATGGAAGGTTATGGTGGCCTTGTTTGGTTTCTGCTAGGGTTTTTAGGATGATATTTTTGCTGTTGACAAAAGTCTTGACAGTGATTCTACAGAAAAGTGGACTTTCATATGTCATATCTCCCTGCTGACCCTACTGAGTACAATTTCTATTTCTGTCCCAGTGACTCAAAGACAGTTACCTCCATCTCCAGCTAACACATCTCTAGATCACAGAAGCCATTTCCCCTAAGCTATCCAACTACTAACATAGTTAGACTAAAATAACAACCCTTGCTTTTAACACATTTTTGCTAGAAATTTACTGTATTTAAAGAGAAAGACCATGTGTCTCAAAGCATGCTATTTCTTGCAACAGTACTTACTAGTCTAACAAAAAATACTCATTTGCATTAATATATTAAATAAACGGAACTCTTCAGAGTGCTTAAATCTGAAATAGACAATATTTCACAGCAAATTTAGCTCACAAGTTTTCCCCTGTCATTATGAGCTCAGTTAAGCTAAATCACTTTCTTATTTCTGTATGTTGTACTCAGCATGTGTAACCTCTTCACAATGGAAACCAATGCTTTGTTTCAGCTTCCTATCACAAGCTCACACTTAAAGCCTCATTCAAGGATTGCAATTGGCATCACAGGTTGATTTCTGTCAAATACAGACCATAGGTCATAAATTCTTCTTGTGCCATTCACTTAGAGAACTGAGCCTTTTTATCCTACCTTTGTATGACAACTGGATTCCAAGTGGCAATGTCTTTCCAGTAGTAAGTAAACATACTGGAAGTAAAGTAAACTTTAACATCTGGAAAAGGAGATATTGCCTGAAGCACAAAATATGTAGCAATTCAGGAAAATAACATGTAATTTTTCAAATAGGAGCAGTTCAATATAAATGTTCTAGGAGATTGCAACCACATTGCTTTCTAAGGTCCATTCTTGAAACAGGTTTAACTTTACCTTTTCCTTTAGATGTATGACAGAATTTCAGCAATAGGTCTTATTTGCAGCAGGCATAAAAGTCACAATACATAACGAATTTAAAAGTCCGCCCCTTTATGATACTCCATTTCCCTAAGTTAGCAGACATTTTAATGCAAGAAAACTCTAGATTAAAGCTTATCACACAGGTTCACCTCTCCATTGTCCATTCTTCTATCACAATAAAATGCTTTTTAAACACAGCTCAGCTGGATTCCAGAGTCATGAGTCATGTTAAAATTTACAATAAAGAAAAGGAGAGTCTGTCCCAAAGCCTATGTGTGAAGGAGAACGACTCTTCTAATTAGGAAAAACAATAGAGGTCTCAGAAGAGACCACAAGGGTCAGTAGAGGCAGACCTTGGCAACAGGACAACAGCTGATGGATCCAGAGGAGTCCACTGAAGAGCTATGTTGTACATGTCTGTGAACTCCAGCACTGCCAACAACCCCACAGCAAAGACCTACTTGGTCCCTTAGGTGGGTGACCAAAATACACAGTGTAGCCTGATACAGGAAGAAAACACTGGAGACCAAAGACGAGCAGTTGGGAAATATGTGGTAGACTTCACAGCCTAGAGGCTGGCAGTGAAGAAAGCAAGCTGTTAGTTTATTTTCTCTCACTTGTTGCTATCTTACCTCTAAAAAGCAGGCCACAGTGTTTTAAAAAGAGGGAAAGATGCTTGCATTTTAATATTATTAATGGTAATGTACAACACACACAAAAAAGAAGTTTTAAATACTTATACTTCCTTGGTTAGCATTACAACTAAGATTTTTTCACCCAGGATTGTTTAATTTGGATGCAAACATGTACATTGTAGTTGCACTTCTTCCTCTTTTGTTTTTCTTTTTTAACTGGAAGTCAAGTTCAAGCTTTTACTTACCCAAATGTGGTGGACGGCAATAAAGTAAAAAGAATAGAGTTCCTTTTCCTATCAGCTACCAGAATACACCTCTACAGATGTACACTAGAAACATGGCAAACCTTGATAATAATGGCACAAAGCAAGGAACATTTTTCAACTCTTGTTCTCATGTAAGAAAAATTCTTCTTTGATTGTAACAACAAGTGAAATACAGCACTTGAAATTTATCTGGTAGCTACTTGAACCCAAGATTATGGAGGTCCTACCTCCAGGTGACTGAAAGCAAAGCAAGCTGAGATTGCATATGAATGTCAAAAATATAACAAATGTAAATCTGACAACCATCTAAGTCCTGAGTGTTAGTTGGGGGTTTTTTTCATAGTTCTTTTATAGAATGCAGTAATTTTACCAAGCCTAATAATTTGTATATGTTGAGAACCTACTTTCACGTGCTGATTTACTACTGTTGAAAGGAATGGAGTGCAAAACTTAATTTTTTCAGATACTCAATGTAGTGATAGAATGATTAGAAGGAGTATAAATCTTGAAGTATTATTATTATTGTTTAAGGCATGTTCAGAAATTGTGAATTAAAACCAGTCTTACACAAATGTCAAAACAGCTTTGTGCATCTTATTTTATATCTTGATACCCTAAGTGTCTGATGAAGTCTAATGGATGGTATTTTCTCCTCTCTTCCAAAAAACAATAGTTTCAAGCAGCAGAGGATTTTTTTATAGAAAACAGTACCTTATAATACAGGGACAAAGTTAAATTAAGCTCTTATTTAGGTTTCCATGTGGAGGAATATGATGTATCCAAGATCACTTGTATCCAGTACCCAGAAATCTAAGAAACTTTTTGATTCGTGTTCCTACTTTCTTATTTAAGTGACAACACTGCAAAATGTAGGCTGGTTAAAACAGTTCCTGAGGGCAATATATTGAAAATAACATCCTGTTCCATATGGACAACTAGACATCCCACCCTAGCTGAAGTTTTTCAAATCTTAAATTTAGGAACAGAAGATTGACATTGAAAGTCTTGATCACCTACCTCAAGCATCTCTCAATCTCAATCAACTTCAGAAAATCTGTTTTGTCCAAGAGGGTCAAGCACACATATATGCTTAATATCCTCATACAACACGACATACACTATTTTTCCAAACTCCATAGTCCACTATGACTCAAAGTTCCTGGGATTTGGGGCTATTTCTCAGAACTCAGGGATTTTATTTGGCATTTTTGTTGTTTTGGGTTTTTTTTGTTTTTTTAAACAGGATTCATGACAGCAGATTATGGCACAAACAGTAGAGGAAATGAAAATAAAATTACAACAATGGCTATTACAACAATGGCAAAATGGAATTTAGGGGAGGAACCCTTCAGAACTACAGAATGGCCCTCAGCAATGAGAGAGGCAAAAAAGCCAGGTACTTGACCAAGTTTATCACCACTAAAATTCTACTGTAGCCTACTATGTACTTAACCTGTTCAGGAAGGATTAAAAAAAAGGAAAGAATCATTGCCCCAAACCAATGTTATTATTTAGCACATAAACAATCAGTCTGTCTTCCAAGCAGTGTGGTGTCCAGGACTGAGCACTGGCCAGATCAGATTATAAGATATAAGCCTGAAAGATCTCACCTCAGCTACTGAGTATAAATTCCAGCAACTGCAAGCAGCCTCAGCACATAATCTCTGTAAATGTATCAAGTTCATTGTATGAGTAATCAAATTCCTTGTCTTCATTGCTTCGATTGCCACGACTTTTTTGAAACATCACAATCTGCAATTTGCAAAAGCAATTAGAAGAAACAGTGACAATGCCAAGAAATTAATTCATATCATGACTTTCTCTAATATTAAAATGCATGGAAAACAACCTATGAAAAAATAAACGAATTATGAATATTCATAGTTTGGAATGGGTAACAATACTTTTGAAAATAATGAATACAGTTAATCACCTCAAAGGCTTGTTTTTTAAGAAAGGGTCCTTCCAATAGATTCTTTATTATTCCTACCCTGTAAGAATTTTTTTTATTTCTTATCTTCACAGGTGAAAATATCTGCAAAAATTTCATGCCATTTTAAGGTGCTTCGCTTTTAAATAAAGACTTGGGATTCACTCTAAGTTAACCAGCACAAGCATCTGAGAAAGGTTTATGTGAACATAAGAACAATAATTCCATACATTCGTACAACAACCAAGCAAAACCAAACCATATAAGAAAATCTGGCAATTTTATTAATTAATTACTTCTGAGTTAAAGGTGAAGCTTTACATGTTCCTTGACTTCCAGTGTTGGTCTTGGCTCTCCCTGTCTGTAGCCCTCATCAATTAGAGCAATTCTGTACTTGACAAATTTTGTCCCTTTGTCCTCAAACATGGGGACCTTGCTAAGAAATGGCACAGAGTCACAGGTGGGACCAACCATGCCTCCTGAACGCCCTTGGTATACCAAGCCTGGCAGGACAGCCTGGGAGAAGACATTCTACTCAATTTAAATAAGAAGAAAATAGGAATAGCTGCTTGCTTAAAGTTATTAATCACTGTAATTTTTTTAGTTTTACTGAATAAAACTGTTCCATTTCCCCATGATAAAGCTAAATGGATGGCATACATATGAAAGCTTTCAGTATATGCACACAGAGGGGCACCCCTAAGCCCTAGCTGCATTATTCCATCACCACTGGCATGCTATATGCCACAAAACCCTTCCCAAAACCCTTTAGTCCACTAAAAATAAAGTCCCAATAACATATCTGATCCTCTTCATTACTAAGCTAAATCTTCTGTCAGAAGGGTTAGGGTGAATCCTGAAAGCAGACCATGACAGGTCTACTCAGGCAGTGGAGAGGGCCATTGGATGTGGGATCACCAGCTCCTCTCCAATACCATCACACATTTCGTTACAAATTGTCTTACTCCTTATTGATTCATAAGATACTAAATACATATTTGACTTTCACATTCACTGGAATTATGTGCTAAACCCATAAAAGCCAAAACATAAAATTTTAACCAGGAATAAAACGTTATGACTTCAAATTTTTGCCTTTCAATCTATAATTCTTAATTGTTTCTGAAATAATTCTATCATTGTGTGAGTAAAGGACATGAGTATTCAGTCAAGGAAAAGGGAAATGGAGGTGAGAGTAAGATTTGATTCAACAGGTGGATTCATCAGTTTATACCCTCATCGCATGGTCAGTACTACCACCCTGCAGGTAAAATAAGGATAATATTTTTGTTTTGCTCTAAATGAGTTGTTTTCAGATAAAGCAAACAGGCTAGAAATGTTCCAAGTATGGTAAGGTCCAGAAGTATGAGAATCAGTTGTGCCTTTTCTCCCATAAATGCACAGTATCATAACCCAGAGCTGATGCAATACCATACACCAGATCCTCATCAGTCATAGTCCTTTACAGAGCTGGCAGACCAACCAGATCTTAGAAGGAAATAGATATATAAGAATATGAACTTTAAAGCATTGTGATGGCATTGTAACATTTTACTTAAGAGAGATCCCTTGCACACACCCAAAGATGCCCACCTCCCAAATTAAAAGTTTATATTCTTCACTTTTCAAGAGCAGTATTTGGTCATAACTTTTGAAGTTGTTAAACATATAGTCTCACTACATTAAAAATGTCTAATTAGCTTACGTGAGGCTTAATTTTGATGGGAGTTTAATTACAAATCTATGTTGCATGAGATGAGATTCATTCATATTTCAAACACATGTTAGTAATCTCAGTTGTATTCCATAAATGATCTTTAAAGACAACCACTCTTTAGAAGTGACTGTCTTCAAGACTGATGCAAGGAAAGACGTCTAAGCTATCTTCCATCAGATTTCACAGATGGCTCACAAGGCTGTCACGAGGCACAGAAGGAAGAAAGTTGCTTATTTCTTTATAGAGATGCAGATACGACGCACAATCTGGATTTAAGGCTAAAAAGCTGTTTATTTATCAATAACTCTTCTAAACCTTACTCCTGCTAACTAGTATCTCTTACATCAAAGTGAATTTCTAAAACTGAAAATTAATAGGCTGCTAGGAAATAAGTATATTTCATGTTGATTTGATGTCAGGTATTGCCATGCAAAACTATGGAATGTGTGCTCTACAAGTGCAATCTTCCAAGCACCTTTCTATGCAGGCTATAACAGAGATTGGTTGGTTAGTACAAGTGAACACAAGAAAGCAATGCTGAGAAGTCACGGGACACCCTGGTTATACCACTTCAGAAAAAAATGCTAGGTTTTTCAAAAGGTAATGATGGGTTAATATTGTAGATCAAATTGTGAGAAACAGAACCATCATCAGGTTGTGCCCTATCACTAGGCTGTGAAGAGAATCGCAACAAAACACAAATGTATATATTTATTTTTTTAAGCCTACCATACTCATCATAATAGACTCTTTCCCTGATTTATAAGGCAGACTACGACATTTTTCAGAATTTGCTTCTTCATTATGGAAAACAGGAAAAGGAAATAAGTTCTAATGGATCATAGTGGCATTTTTTAATAACCTTCACAGGAAACCAATCCTTTTCTCAGCCTTCCAACGGCATTGTGAAAAATAACAATCCATGAAAAAAAAAAACAGACAAAAAATTTTTAAAAATCAGGATACATTATCTTCCCTTCAGCTTCTTAAGACTCAACTAACCTGGCTGCAAGCATCTGGCACCATGCAAGTGGCATATGTAAGCTGTTTACAGACTTTGTGTATCTCAGAAATAGAAAGCCTAGGGCTCTTGTCAAGAAGTTTCAATTTGCTCTAAAACACTGTTCTTCTAAGACATCACTTACTGAGACTCTGGTCCTTCTGGTCAGCAATGTTCTGTAAACAATTACAGCATCTCAAGTGAGGCTTGCAGAAGGAAATCACAGTGGTTAAGTGTATGTGCCACACTGAGATCCAGGGACGGTGCCCAAGAGACATCAGAAAGCCTTAGCCCATAGCCTGGTCTTGACTCACTGTATTAATCTTACTACACATAATGAGTCTTTTGCTGTTGTCCTCTTGGGGAGACAATCTTATTTTTTCTGAGATCAGCCAGGTATTATTTTTTTTTGTTGTGTCCCATGTTAAGAGTCACTCTTAGAGAATAGTATTATACAAGCTTCATTACACGAAGACTTTACAACCAAAAACGTATCTTATAACTTTTCATTCTCCTAGACAGTTGTTTAATTACACACTCCAGTCTCATAACTTACAAAGATATTGAGAAATTACTCGAGACTGTGGCATTTAATACAACACGATGATTTAACTTCATGGTTCTATATAAGGCTGAATGCACTATGGGAGTCTTCTACCTCTCTGTCTCTCAGAGATTCTTGTGATATATTGTACAAATAGATGGGAAAATATTACCTTTTTTTTACACAAAACAAGATGTTGTAATAAACTTCACAGGCAATTCCAGCACCGCACTGTACTGTCTAGAGTTCTCAAACAAGAAAGAGAAAATTACTCCTGGGTGGTTCTTTTCCACACAGACTCATTGCCTACCCTTTTATTTTGTGATACAGCAATGCATTACTGCCTCTATGGCTCATATAACTATAGGTAAATGTATTCCATAAGTGGTGTCTTCTTCCCTGCCCAGATCTTTCCTCCCATGCTATGACAAGTCCTTTTTTTTCCATTCTCTGTTTCATCAATTGTACTGTTCTCATCAATCCAGTACATATATTTGTGTGTGAAATAGATATTAGTTTGATACATTCAGGTAAGTTCAGGGAAGCTCAACAACAAACTAACGATCTTTAAAACCAACCCCAAACAACAAAGGAAACCTTCTGAGATTCAACCACCATTAAACTGACATTTCATTAATTATTATTACACCTGAAGAAGTTATTTTTAGTTTTTGTGCATTGCAGTCTACTTGCTGTTAGCTGTGACAATTATCATGAAATAATTATCTTATTTCCTCTAGCAGTGTGATCACTGGACAGCTGCTTTAGTTACTCCCATGGTGGCATATGAAGAAAAACATATTTACTTTCCTTCAAATATAAAGGCAGTAGCAACATAAGATGTCAGCTTCAATATGTAGTGCACTACTATCTCTAATGACTCATGTCTTTCATGTATTTTCCAGTAGCTTTTAAATTTTTTAAACTGTGTCTTTAAATATGTATCTAAATTAAATTCAGAAGATTTTTTTAACTATCTCTAAGGACTTACTGCTAATCTGGGCAGTGGACAGCAAGGTAAATCTGATATTCTATGATCACCTTTCATCATCTTGATGTTTACACACTTATGTATATATGTATCCAGATAAATATGTAAAATGATATGGAATTGTCTGTACAACCACAAAACAAGGATTCTTCACATTTTGACATCAATTTTGGAAAGCATTCAGATCTCTGTCTAATATAAGCCTATATTATGTTTTATTCAGTGCAAGCCAAACTTCTTCAAGATATATGATACATATATGTTATGACAGAGATGGCTAAGTATGGTTTAATATGTTGGACAGCTAGGAGACCTCAAGAATTTCTATTATTATCTAGCTTCCAGTTATATATTTTCTCAAGTTTCAATTTTCCAATGGAAAATAAGTCTCTCTCTACCAATACATATTTATAATGGAAGTAAATACTGATAGATAATACTTTTCTATATCCATTTTGTGACAGCCACATATAAATACTTTAGAAACAATGTTGTGATTTGCTGTTCTAATTACAACACTCATTTTTCCTCCTCAGATCAGTAGAGGTAAAAATGTCCTGTGCAAATAATGTATGTGATACAAAGATAAAACAGGTCCAGAAGAAAAATTCTATCTAGAGGGCAGAAAAACTGAAGTAGCCAAGTAAAAGTTCTGATATTGCTACTGAAGATCTATGCTAAAATTGAAAACAACAGGAGAACAAAATCAGAAGCACAGATAATAATGTTAGCCCTAACTGACTTTTATCATGGAGCCTATTTCCTTCATTAGAACTTTTGGAAAATTTAAAAGAAGATTTTGAGGTAACACAAAAATATAATATTATGACATGGCTTGAGGAAGCAGAGTAGTCTGCCTTGAAAACACAGCATCTACTCCCTGCCTGAAAACATCTGCTCTTCATCTCAGCTTGGCTATTACAGGCTAAAGAGAAGAAATAAAGGAGCACTACCATTTCACCAGATTCAAAATGCATCACTCCTCCTCCTGTCACTGTGCAGGCTCCTCAACCTTTTTCATTAATGTGTCTCTCTTACCCATCCTTCCGTCCCTTTGTTTTGGTTTTTGTTAGTTTGTTTTGTTTGGGGTTTTTTTGTTTAAAAGAAATAGAGCTTACTTGACTTTGTGTCTTCCATGTGACTACTGGGAGTTCAGGACCACAGGCACCACACTAACAACTGACCAGAACTTAGCCTCCCATTGTCCATAAAAGCTTTTCAGGTGTCACAGTAATTTAAAAAACAGTGTGCCATTCCTGATCTTCTAGACTAAAGTTACTTGTGTGAGTTAGAACAAATACCAGGAACTCCATATTCCCTTTGATGTACTTATCTGTTACATTACTTTTTTTTTCCTCCAGGTACGGGTATGTAACCAGAAACAACAGATGCATCATATCTCAACCAACTTCTTCAAATGTGTGGCCAGAATCTTCAACACCAATTGGAAGATATGAAGTTTTATTAAACTAACTGCAGCTAGAATTAGGTACGTGGAGGTTTTCCCAAGCAAAAAATAGTATGTTGAAACATAGAGTTCTCAGGAAACTCTAAAAAACGACAATGCAAAACTTAACAGCCAGGTGAACTTCACTGAATTTGCAACTTTCTTCCTTTTGCAACACCAACTAATAAAATCCGTTTCTTGAAAATAAACATGCAATTAAATTCCTAAAAATCCCATTTATTCCACAGGTTTATTACCTAAAGGCGATTAAGCCTCTCTGAGAACTTCAGATTCATAATGACTGAACTGTTTCTCATTCTTCTCTATTTTTAATAAAAAGCTCTCTGTGATTTTGGATGATAAGCAGCCAACACATCTGAAGGCTATCCCTATTTGACAAGCTTTAGTCTGTCTTTGCTTGGGGTCAAGCATGACAAACTTCCAGGCAGATAACACTTGTCACATCTTAAGGCCATCCAGACAGTAATCATGTCTGCTGCTCGCAGAAGCATCTGCCACTGCAACAAACAAGCTCTTGATTCACATAATCTCTTACTGAGCTCCCAGCTCATTAGGATCTCCCAACTGCTGCCGCCTACACAGGAAAAACACACCTGTCACTGAACAAGCAAAGTGCCTCGATCTCTGCTGCAGCCTTGAACAGAGCATCTCCTGCTGAGCCTGAGCTTCAGAGGATCAAGCACCTCTTCACTCACAGAAGCAAGATCTTGTCAGACTGTGTATCAGCATTACCTGGTAAGTGAGAAGATCGTCAGCTGTGAAGTTTTCACACACACCCTGCTAAAACCCCAGGTGCAGCGGTGCCTGCTTCAGGCCGGATCCCAGAGCCCACAACAAGGTGGGCATGGGGCTCAGGCAAAAGCCCTCTGTACTCCACAGCTCCCCCTCCTTTGGGCACCTTGCCTAGGAAGACATTTTAGAGCCAAGGCATCAGCTTAACATTTACCATAAACTAATGTTTTCTCAAAGGCCCCCAGACTTCTCTAACTGCATAAGGTTATACACTTGGCAGGATCATACAGGAGCATTTAAGTCCCTGTCCCTACTTACTCATTCAAAGGCACCTGTCCCCACCTGGCCTTAAGGTTAGAAACTCCTCTAGTATGGAAAAGGACCTAGAAAAACCTGGCAGTTAAAAATAACAAAGAAGTTCGCCTTTAGAATGCTTGATATGAAATTACTTCTCTCTTAAAACACATAGTGTATTAGGAAGAGGTGAGATTTCACTCAGGAAAAACTTCAAAGGCAGCAGCTTTCGTAGGATTAACATCTAAAAGACTGTATCAGTCTAATTTTCCTTTTAAATAATCCTGTTCAAACATCATCTTAGAATTACAAGGTAAGAAAATGGTCTTTGAAGGAAAAAAGAATTTATGTCTTCCTACATTTTGACAAAATTATTTGAAAAAATACTTGGAACAAAATTTAGCAATTTTACATGGCTCAAAAAAATTAACATGCTAGATATAGTCAGGGATTTGAGTTGGTTAATCTTTAAAACATGAGACAAGTACTACTGAGATCTTGGGATAAAATCTTCAGTAGATATTACTGGATGCCAGAAGGTAATCTGAGAGCCTAACAATGGGGGAAAAATACCTGAGATAATCTTTGCAGAGGGAAATTCCATGTCTTGTTTTCTGGAACTGATGTTTTCTTTAACACACCAAATAATCTGCTTTGCCTGTAGGCACTAGATCCCTTCTGGCATCCTTCATTCTTGCACAGAGAGAAAAGGTTACTGCACGGCACAAGGAGTTTCATTCCAGAGATCTGCTTTCCATTTCCTACTGCTACACAAACTTCCCATGTGAACTGCAGCAAAACTCTTTTTATCTCTTTCCAGTAAGACAACACCTGTGAACCATAACTTAGGATAAGTATACAACCAATAGGATTGCCAAAGTATTGTTGTATGAACAAAATTTTTTCATTTATGTTAATAAAAAATATTTATTTGGTAGTAGAAGTCAAAATATTTCTTTGCAGATTTACATACACTGTGAAACGAGCCCGGATCTCTGTAAATTTGACATTTGCTCAACAAATGGGAAGGACTTAATTTATCCATTTCTGGAATAACAGCTGGGTGAACTTGCAGCAATTTTCTCTACAGGGGCAAATCTAAGCAAGAAAAAAAAGAGAAATCCACAATTTAAAGTCTAAAACTGTGTTGAACAGATGCTATGACTTCAGTTGTGAGACACTTGCTTACATTTAACTCTCAAGTTTCGTTTTTCTTTTTTTTTTCAGAGCATTAAATATAAATGCTAAAAAATATCTTTATCCAAATAATAGTATCATATCTCAAGAAACAGCCTTATTTTCATATTCTGCTTTTACTACCCTGCTTATTATTTTATTAATATACATCAGAAGTTTGGCTTTTAAACAACAAAAACAGTATTTCATAAAGCAGTGCTCAACCACTAAGCTCCACTGGGTTGAAGGAACCATAAAAGCATCAGAAATTAATGAGCATGGTGGACCACAATCCAAGCTCCCAGACGCAAGATAAAGTAACTGAGTATTGAGATGAGTTTCTTGTGGCATATCATAGGGTACTCAGTATAGATGTAAACACAAAAAATTCACTTTTTTGGGGTGCTGTATGTGTAGTATAGATGCCTGATCTCCTCCTGCAGCATTTAACATGTTTCATCTCATTCTAGGGAGCTTGTTCTAATGGAAGAAATAAAAGGCACTCTGATGTATAAAAGATGAAAGACCATCAGCCAACATTTGGCAACATTATATCAGAGTTTCAGATTACAGACTCATAAGAAACTGGTTGTTTTTTAACATCCTTCTTATTGAATTTTTATAATAAAAGAGAGAAATAAATTATTTGAAAATCACCATGATTAAAGATCTTAAATACAATTATTTCCCTCTAAAATTACTCATTATATACAAAGATGAGCACCAGCAAATGTAAAAGCATAAAACACCTGGTGTCCTTCTTTAGAAAAGACACTATTATTTACAGTCACTTGTTCTTTCCCACGACGATTCATAATTTTTATTTTTCTTCTTATAAAAAACTGAGAGTAATATAGAGTTATTATGAAGATGTGGTTGATAAATATGGAAATAAATATATTATTTTTAAGTTTTCTCTCTCTGTTGGCAAAGGGGCAGGAACACCTTTGGGAATGAGTTGTTATGAATAACAATGTCATATTGTTGCTGACTTTAGAAGTTATATTCTTTTAGCTGGATCTTATTATAAACTTCCAGCTGTTCAGTAGAGTTAGCAGAGAAAAGCACTAGAGAAGCAGTGGGAAGCCAATGCCAGCAGCAGCAGCAGTTGCCACATGCTGTGAGGAGGGTGAGGCTTGCAAGGTCCCTGTGGGAGTCTGAGGGCCAGTTTGAACAGGGCTTTGAGCAACCTGGTCTAGTGGAAAGTGTCCCTGCCCATGGCAGGAAGAGTAGATAGTCTTTAAAGGTCTTTTCCAACCCAAACCATTCTCTGATTGAATGACAAAGAAAATCAAGAGAAAAAATGGTTCTCATTAATAAACCAGTAACCTACTATTAAAAGACCATCAGACATTCTTTAGCAGCACAAGATAGGAATTTGTTCAAAAAGTTAATTAGTCAACACTATATTTAGTTTTTTAGTAAATTTTTATATCCTCTTAATAGGATCAATAGGTAAATTCAGTATGCTAAAACTCACATTTGGTATTTAGTTATTAGCTTCGGGTAACTACTCAGCAGTAGCAACAGGCCTTAAATGCTACTGATAATTGTAATTGGAAACTGCAGAATTAGTCTGGTAAGAATGAGGTTTAGCATTGTCAAGCCACTATAGAATTCCGTACTACACTGCAACAACATCACAGTTCCTCATGGATACCCAAGGAGAATGTTGTGAATTGTAAATTCTATAGTCTAAGAAGGTACATTTAGAAAACACTTGCTTCTTTATAATTGTATTTAAGAAGATAAACCATGTATAAATCATATATAGAACATAAAGTTTTCTTGAGACCGCTCACCCCTAATTGTCCAAAGCAGTCCACCCAAAGCTATCCCTACTGTTCTGTTATTTTAATTTCCTGGTATTCTGAAAGAACTCATAAAATCTTAATGAATTAAGGTATTAATCCCCTCCTATGAAATCTTCCAGTGAATTCAATAAGATACAGTGCATTCAACTCCTTTGCAACTGAGTTCTGTTCAGTTTATTATCTAACTTCACCAAAGAATTTCTAGAAACAAGGAAATATCCAGCTAAGTATGAGCATCTGTGGCCTTACATAAACATAAAATGAGCATGATGGCTTTTTTCTAATCTTACAGTGTGGGAGATCACAGTGTAGCAAAAAGCCTCTAATACTTTGAGGACACTGGAGATTAAAGGTAGGAATTAAGCCTGGATATAATCTTAATAATACCAACTAAATAATTTCCAAATTTTTAAATGGATTTGGAGAGAAGATTGCTTTGTGCGCTTGTTTTACAAACAACCATATTACTGTCATGTCCGCAAATCCCAATTAGGTAGCTAATTAATTGTAATTAATTCATTCATTGTAATTACCTGTAAGAGCAACTCAATCCCCTTAAGTTTCTCACTCATTAGTTCCCACATAACATGGTTCTGTAAGATTCTTTTCCCTTGGCAGTCTGATGATCAGATTACCATAACACCATTATGGAATCAGGTTGAGGATACTGACTTTGTCTAAAAGGAACACCATAACATCCTCAAAATTCACTTTTTTTCTCTTGAAAACTACAATGTGTAATCTGCATTTATGACTATATGTATCTGGAAGTACAGTGGAACTGTAAGTCCAAATAATTATATTACAAAGTTACTGCACATATCTTCCATCTAGCATGGGGAAAAACAAAAGAGAAAAAGAACTTCAAATACTGAAGTAGAAAGTTATATTAAAAATATGAAAAGCTAAGTGCATAAAACATTTACCTATCCAGGCTCAAAGAGAAAAGTTTGTCAATATAAACTGACTCCTACAGAATCTGCACTCCTTACATGAAATATATTTTCAAAATTTTCTTTCTTTTAAACAAAACTGGCAGGAGTTTTAATCCTCATTAAACTGAAAAATGGGTATTGTTGTCATGGACAATAGGGACAGAAAAATATGAGAAGCTAAAGCATAGCTCTGTTAATAGAAAACAAGCCAGGCACTTCATACAATCTTCTTCTCTAAAGCAGAAAAACATCCCAGAAAAGGATCTTTAGTTCACATTTTCTCTGCTTTAACACTGCTCCCACAGACTCTTCAGACAGCAGTTCCAATGGCTGCAACATCTACCTCCACATAAACCAGCACTTTATCATCTGTTGGAGGAGAAGGAACAATGAAACCCACAACTCATCGAGCATCTTGTCTGGCAGCTAGGTTGCAGAGACAGCAATAAATAAATAAAATAATTAGCATCTAGGCAAAATAATTAGCATTTAGGCAAACAAAATACAATTGTTAACAAAATCATAATCTTTTATTTCAATCAGAAAGTTTTGAAATTAGGATGGTTTTTAAAAAGCCTCTCACTTCTGAGATCAGTTATGCACAGAAAAATTCCTAAGTAAAAGCTACCTGTCCTTTCATACACCACATTTAGGTGCCTCCAGGTCCACAACTGGGCAGGAGAACAAATGCACTCCCACAGGTGGGCTCTCCTCTGGAACAAACTCTCTCCAGCCACCACAGAGGCAGTGAAAGATTAATGATTTATTTTATCAGCTTGGTTGCTCCAGTATTCTTTGTGCACAGCATGTCTTCACACATAAGTTTCAAAGGTCACAGGGATGGAAGGGAGCCACTGTAAGATCAAGTCCAGCTTCTTATTATCCCAAGCACCACCTCAAAAGCTTGAGCTTTTCACAGAATCACAGAATATTCTGAGTTGGAAGGGATGGACAAGGATCACTGAGTCCAACTTCTGGCCCTGACCATCCCCGAGAGTCACACCATGTGCCCAAGACTATAGTACAAACACATCTTGAACTCTGTCTTTTGTTCCTTCCCTCATTAAAAAAAATGTTTCAGAACTGCACTCTCCTACTTTTTCTTCTTCCTAAGTTTTCAATAAATCTTTTTTTCAATAAATCTTTGTGCCAAATCTGGCTTGTTTAAACCCTGCTCCTCTGCAGTTATTGATATATTTTTAAACATAGCTTCTACCCAAGTGCTGAATAGCAAACCCAGTAAGCAGCTCCTGACTCACCAGCACACAGAAACCTGTAGTTGAGAGAGCTGTACTTGACACAAGTACCCCCAAAAAAGCTCAGTGCCTGTGGCTCAGAGCTGACCCAACACAGCACAGCTGGTGGGGACAGCTGAGAGAGGGCAGAGCTGCCCAACCCTGAGTGGCTCCGAACAGGCACCCTCACGCAGGAGCTCCCACAGAGTGCTCTGACTAACAGCAGGAGCAGCCTCTTAGGTCTCCTTTAATGAAACACCTCCTTTCACTAGCCTGGGAGTTTTCTCTTGCCTCGCTTTTATCTGCCTATATTTGGATTTCTAAATATTAATGAATATAATTGGGAAGATGAGACTGGTGTGCTGGACTAACATGCAGCCAGCCATGCTCTGGCACCAAATGTGACTGCACAGAAAGCAGCAGGTAACTCACTGGCTTTGTTGTTTCTGTAATTCCCCTCCTAAATAACTTCACTACTTAAATACCTTCCAGTTACTTCTCCCATTCCAGCCTTCAGTTTCAACAGGAGAGGTTTTAGTTGTACCAGAGGAGGTTTAGACTGGACATTAAGAAAAAATTCTTCACCAAAAGGGTTGCCAAGCATTAGAAGAGGCTGCCCAGGGAAGTGGTTGAGTCACCATCCCTAAAGGCATTTTAGAGATGTGCAGATGTGGCAGTTAGGGACATGGTTTAGTGGTGGACTTGGCAGTCCAACACCATGATTCACAGTTTCTAAAGTCAATAAAAGACACTAGTAAAGTCTCAGTTATCTCAAGATAGGGGTTTTTGCTTGTTTGTTTGTTTGTTTGTTTGTTTTAATGATGTCCTCCCTAGTTTTCATGGACCTCTAAGTTATTTCAGAAATCCTGTTTCCAAGACACCTTTGCATCTCTTAACTCCCTGTTGTCAGGTAGTCAGAAATGAGGAGCTGAAGTAGAAATTAAGATCTAAATACCAGAATCTGAAACTAAGTACTAAGGCTCTTTTAAATTCAGCTCTATTGTTCATTTTTAATCTTCATAAGGCTCCATTGACCCGGTTTCACAATTACTTTTTTCTGTAATTTTGCCTCCTCAATGAAGTGGGTACAACCCTCTATTCATTTACCAAATTAATAAGAGTTTTATATTAAGGACATCTCCTGAATATAGTTTTGGCAATTCCATTATATTTATGCACTTCATCTGTGTTGCATCATTGCCTTCCTTGAATTTTAGGGATTTGTCTTGTAAAAGTAGCAACTTGAGCGTATATCTCTTCATCAAGAAGTATATACACAGTAACAACTGGACTCTCTAGTTCTTTATTTTTAAGTGTTCACAAAGACATTTCCACTAATTATTCTTTTCTATCATTAATACAGTAATATAACTGAATTCCTAAGGGGAAAGTGAAATGCTGAATCAGACGCTTTTAAGTTTTCATTAAGAGAGAGCTTTCTTAAGAACACATACAATGTGCACAGACAGCTACCTTGTATCACAGCCTTAAACAGGAGCACTTATGAAGCAAAAGTGGCTTCAATCTTAACAGACTTTTTGCCGACTCTTCATTTTACCCAAATGCAGCATGCAATTTCTTTCCTCTCATCATATGAAATAGTAAATGGTCTGAGATTTCTCCTCATGATTTCCCCTGACCAAAGGTCATATGTCAGCACATAACATATGGTTTGAGATATGTCTTCCTACATGGCCTATTTAACTGGGACTTGTCAATATCATTATTTTCTCCTTTTCACTCAAATTTCATTTCTTTCTATCTTATGCTATCTGGGTAGTACTGGTATGCAGGATCTGAGCAATTCATGGCACTGAGACATACACCTTATGAGAACACTCCTGCCTCTTCAGTCCACCTCTCCCCATCAGCTGGAATCAGTTTCACAGGTGCATTGCTAACAGCATCGCAGTTGTGTGCATGTTGACCTTTGCTGACAGTTCAAGTGAGCTTGAATCTGTGACATTATATGTAAGTTCATGTCTCCAACTCAACCTGCAGAAAAATGAGTTTCTGCATCTACTAACTCGTTTTCCACTTCAACAGAGTACCTCCAATATATCTGTTTTCTTCCTTTGTCATCACAGCATCTTCCAGCAGGTTTATCTGAAGATCACCCTCTGCAGGATCCCTGCCTCCATGTCTCCCATCTCTCGGGGGCACTTAGTTCTTCGCATCAGAGACTCTTTTATCAAGTGACGCAGAAGAGAAACTGAGACCTGTTTAATTCTCCAGGACCCAGATTAAAAAAACACACAGGCTGGTGACTCAAATAAGCACTCAGATGACTTTTTCCCACAGACCTTCCTTCACCTCTAATTTCAACAAAGGAGTTGTGGCTTTATTACCCCTCTCTTTTTGTTAAACTGTATCTATGAAGGTGCTTTTCTTCTCCCCTGCAGCTGTTAAAGAATAAAATCTTGTTGCATGTCTTCCACTACCTGCCCACAGACACCTGAGGCCACATCTTTTGAAATCTTTGCAATGCTGAATTCCAAACATGTCTTGTACAGTCTCAGCTAAATGTTGAGTGTTGCTTGCCAGGCTTGTTCCCAGCCTGTCTCGCAGGTAAACGAGGTCCGATGCCTGCGTGAACTAGTGACTGAAGGATTGATGGTAACTGAGGTTTGTGAGCCTCAGTTTGCCAGTGCAGCCCAACGCCATCCCAACAGCAAGCAGTTCTTGCTGTTTATCAAGCCAGCGGTGGAAGGCAAGGAGGAAAGAGTCGGAAACTCTGTTAGCTGCATTCCAAGTTTATTTCCTCCTGCCCTCGGGGGGGCAGAGAGGCAGTTACTTGAAGGGAAGCCGAACAGAGAGACCCCAGTTTGCTCTCTGGCAGTCAGTTTTAAGGTATTACATCACGAGGTAGAGATAACAGAATGAACCAATCATGAAAGGAAGATACATGATAATAAACCAAAAAAGACATCTCAGGGGAGGAACAAAATCAAACTAACAAATAACAAAACAGCTGGAGGGAATCTCAAACCATGCTGGCCTGTTACAGGACTTGAAGCTTCTGTGATAAGAAAGCAGACGTGGTGTGAGTGACATGCAAGGGATGTGTTGCTATGCTGTAAATTCTGCCTTTTGTCTGCCTTCGGGGGCAGGGTCCTGCGATGGGAAATCGGCCCATCTAGAATCTGTATCCAATGTAGACTGCAGGATAGCAACAGTTGAGACTCTATTACATGTTTGTTCTAACCACAAAAATATCAGAAAACATTTTCAATGCATTCTGTGTTCATATGTAGCATGTTTGGTTACTAATTCACCACAAAGAATATTTTATTGAGATAAAATTTACAGTTGTTTTTCAGAGCCTTCCTATATTACCTGGACAAACTATCTTCTTTCAGAGTTTTATTTCTAGTACCACAGAAATAGGAATAAATCACTGAGACAGTCCAACCCAGGTTCCTACATGGTATTTTGGATGGCTGCATAGATGGAAATTAAGAGTGATTTAATTTCAAGAATTATATTTGTTACAAAGAGATTATGCTTACCCAGTGTCACCAAAGGCAAGACTTATTTTCTTAGAAAACTATCACAAAATAACTGACTTAGAAGTAATAAGACTCACTTTTCTCTGCAGTATATTTTAATCCCAAGGATTTGTATATTTGCCAAAAAAAGGGCATGAAAGAAGCTAAAATCTCTTGTATGTAAACAGAGCAACCTTTCAAGCTTTTTATAAGCCTTTTGCCTTTTTTTTTTCCTTTTTTTTTTTTTTTCAACAGTCATACAAAGGTTGGAAGGGAGGGTCTGGAGGTATAGTAAACCCTTACTCAAAGCTGGGACAACTATGATGTCAGATCCAACTTCAACATAAACTAATTTGCTCAAAGCCTTCTTGAGTCAAGTCTTGAATGCCTCTAAGCATGGAGATTCCAGACCTCCATTCAAGTAAGTAAAAGCAAAACCACTTCAAATTATACTATCAAAACATACACAGATGTCAGATGTCAGAAAATACTTTCATATTGAGTTTTACCGATAGAGAAGAATATATGTGTCTTTACAAGCTATGTTTCTAAAAAGGAGAATTTGCTTTCCTGATACCATATTTAGGCAGTGGAGAATATTCCTCCCATTTACATGCATCAGTCTTCAGTGAAAAAAACAACTACTGCAAAGTGAAATTCAGTGTGTGCGGATTATTTGTAGACCTTGTATAAATGCAGGAGATGAACTATGTATTCATGCGATCTTAAATGTCGAAATTGTCTTTTTCATAGTAGTGAGAAAAAACAACAAAAATTCATCTGTATTCTTATTTGTGTATTAAAGAATACATTGTTATGCATGTTACATAGGATCCTTAATGTAGGTAAATGAAGCTCACTTATAACTATATCCACTCACATGTTCACATGTATATATTAATGTATTCATTTTTCATTAGGATAGCCTTGCAAATACAGAATTTACTGGAATTTTGCATTTAGTACCAAAAGAAAAGGTATTATTTAAAGGGACTTGAGCTCCATGCAAAATGGCAGCTATATTAAAATGCAACTTGCGAATTCAGCTACTTTTGCACTTTGAGTCATAGAAATTGACAAATGATCACTTCTGGGTTGTCAAGACCGAGGAATCAATTATTTATAGCAGCATGTAATGTTTTTTTGCCTCAGTTTTCAGTTGTCTATAAAGAATGAAATATAAAAGAATATTGGAAGCATGAAGAGCACATTGCTACTAACATGTCCAATTCTGCCCAAGTGGCATAAAACCAAAAATACATTACTATCTGACAGGTCTTTCTTGATTTAGATGAAATGAGTTGTGAGTGTCACTCACTAACACATTAATAACCATTTTGAAATCACCACTATCCTCCTGCTCTCTTAAGCCTGCATTCCAGATAGTAATCTTGACTCATCACCAGAAGCACACTCATCTGACTCATTTATTTTCCCAGTGTTAGCCAGAAATGCAAGCTAATTGCAATGAAAAAACTCCAGGAAGAATTCCAGTCATGATAGAAATTCATGACATTAAACAGCTGCTAAAAAACAACTGAAATTATATTTTAAATTTTCAACTTTTTGACAAGACTGAAACATTCTACACACTGAATTTTGACCCATTTTACCTTTCTATAAACACTGAAAAGACAGAGCAGAGCTGGTTTCCTGATGGCCTAGAAAAGGAAACTTCCACAAACTGCCAATTTGCTCTCAAAACTAAATATATCATAATGGGAAAGCTATTCTAAGAAGAAATCCATAAAGTTGAGGAGAAATGCAAAAGTTGTACTTATGATACCAGTTTTACCCATACTCCAACAAAAATCAGCTTTGAAAAATGGAAAGACCCTTGATCTGTAGTCAAACAGACTTTGGTCTCTGTTTCAAAAGGAACTAGGTATCGGTGAGACAGAGAAAACATTTTGATTAAGAACTAAGGATAAAATCTATGAATAAAACAGAGATTCTTCGGATGAGTTTCCTTTAAAGAAAAAGGCAATGGACTCACCTAATTGCAAAACATTGACAAAATAACCATTACACAGAGGAGAAAAAAAAAAAACCAAACAAACATTTTTAATCTGGACTGTGAGGCTCAAGTAGCCTCAAACAGCTTTTCAAAGTGTTCATGTAGCTCAAGTAAATATTGACAAATATGTTTATTTACAAAGCTGCTCATCTGAAAAATGTGAAGTGTTAATTTAGAGTCCTCAAAATAGATATTAAAAACATCAGTTGACACAGCTGACAATTACAACTATGTTTGTATCTATGAATCAGTAAATCCCAAAACTCAAACAAATCTCCTGGGCAGTTCCAGTCTCTTCCTTTTTTCTTAATTCGTATCTTCCTTTGCACCTTGGGACTACAAATTAAAAGCTTAAATACAAAATAACAGCTGTTTTCATTCCATTTTCAGCTTTAGTGAGATCAAGAGAAAACAAAAGGCTTGTGAGGCAGCTTGCTATATACAGATCTCCAACTGAGATTGGCTAACTCAGAATATTCTGTTGCTTTGGACTAATACAGAAGGTTTCAAAATTTCTTTGAGACTAAATGATTTCCAGGTTTCAACTCTACAGTACCATCTACAATATTAAGTGTCGATACTTCTATTTTGTAACTGTTTCTATGAAGAGCCTGCAGGGTGTAAAGCACTGAGGTGAGTTAATTCATTCTACCACCTCTACTTCCACTGTAGTCTTCTTACTGCGTCCTAGTAAAGTCTTTCTTTTCCATGCATTTTATGCACTTATGTGCACATTCATCTGAGAATCTATGTCAAGTCACAGTTTTAAGGATATGTGATTTAGCTCATGTCTATGTTATCTACATAAATATGGGTAATTCACAAAAGATTCCCATTAGTAATTTTAGACTCCCACCTGCATTCACAGCATCAAACATCCTTCTACTGAAAGCAGAGATTTCCATTTCCCCAAAAGACTGAAGACAGCCCAGTGATATTCAGTAAAGAGCAAAATTTCTTTATCATCTGTACCGTTGAAATACGGCACAGAAAGCAGTGAAAGGCAGTGAAAGAGGAACATCTGCATCACAAAATCTTTTTGTCCATCTGCAGATAGTCATTCATTTTCATAACCAAATTCTTCAAGGTAGAACTCTCAAATGATTTCACCAGGCTTGAAAGTTTAAGGAAGCTTTTGTAACCAGCACATTCAAACAGTTTAAAGTGACAAAAGAGAAGCAAAATTTTAAAAGGTGAACATTATCCCAAGACACACTGAGATTTTTCTTTTAATCTATTCTTGCTTCCAATATTCCATCTTGCCAATATGTCATTGTAATGTGGTTTATCTTGGCCCATACTTTTAATGTAGCTGCTCTGGACAAACATGAAGAGAGATTTCAAAAGCAGTTACAAAGCTGACACAAAAATATCCATACAGTGTCTTCAGAAGTAGTGCAACACAATGCCTGAAAATCACTCTTTCTTTATTTAACCTTGACAAATCCCTCAAAGCCAGAAAGCCTTCAGGACCACACTGGAACAAAACAAAGAAAGTCTAACTGTGGTAAATACTTGGATTCTTTGGGGGTAAGATTTTAAAACAGCCCAGTAAAAAGAGGGACATGAATGCCTTGTCAGACAAGTGCCTCAAGATGAAATTATTTAGATTTTCTCTTGAAATAAGGAACAAAGAGGCTAAATATTTTATTAAAAAATCAAAAACCAACAAGAAAACAAGAACAAAAAAACACACCCCTTGACATGGAACCACTGAGAACAGATGAGAGACTCAATGAAGGATATTAAAGAACAGAATCTGTATTTGTGTTTAATTTGAATGCTTATCAGTTTCTATGCAGCTGGATATGAGGCTGTGAGAACAACTGAAGCTGAACCACACCAAGTATTTCAGAACTGAAGTGGCATTTCTGTTTCTCTTGTTGTAATGCTCTCTTTCCTCTAAACCCCAACCCTTCACATTGGAAAAGCAACAGACACAATAAATTTACAAAACTATGGAAAAAATGTGGTGTCTTATTCATCCTAGTCAAGTACTTGGTTTTCAGAAACATTTTTAAGTAAAACACAATAGACATTGAGACACAAGGACAGTGATAAGGTAGGAAGGCAGGATATGTGGGCACCAGTCTTTAGCTAAGAAAAAGGTATTTTTCTTTCTTTTGTTTGTGATGTTTTCAGGGAACCTTGACAGCAGCACACATCAGGTTACCCACAATTCAAAGGTGAAACAAGATTACAGGAGATATGAAAAAATCTACTGCTATAGCTCTCCTATTCAGTAAAAAGGAGAGAGAGAGAGGTTGTTCCAAAGGCCAAATCAAACCAGGAAGCCTATTCAGAAATTTAAATTTGAATGTGAAAAACAAAGTTAGAATTGTCATCCCTTGGAGTTTCTATGACAACTCCTTTGTCACCTCAGCTCCCTGCTACCAGCACAATAACTGGCAGCACTTTTAACGTCATCTGGGTCATGGGTAACAGGCATAAACTCAGCAGTTTTGTTCTTCTGGTCTTGCCAGGAACCAGGGAGCACAGACCTAGCCATGCAGTGACAGCTGTTCCATGTTCTCTTCTATCAGGGCTAAAGATCTGCATCATTAACTGCACTGGAAATAACACAGCTCAGTCAGTGGAAAAAAAATACACCAATAATTCATCCCAATACACAAGAATGGTCAAAACCCACAGAATATGGGGTCTTTAAGATCTGATTAAATATGAAGACAAAGAACAATCACATTGCAATTGTTTATGGAAAGACATTTAGAAGTTCCATAGTGAGTAAAAACATTAAAACAGCTTAGCTGTGGATAAACACCAGTTCAACATTTACATTCTCTATGGCAACCTACTGCCTCCCTCTTGGACATATGCTGCTTCTGTATCTACATGGCTTGTGCTATGGTTCCAGAGACATGTCTTGAGGAGACTGAAAAGACTTCTCTGAAATCACTGACATACCTCATGAGTCGTAGCACAAAGCTTGGTGACTTGGCAACCTTATTAGCTATAGAGTAACTGACCTTCACCAGCTCCCTGCTTATCTTGTGTGTTTGAACAGCAGCTGCCAACATCTACTATCACACTACTGCCAGTGTACTGTGATGATGAGGGAATTCATACTCTGATCATTACTATGGTTACTAAATGCTACAACAGAAAGATTTTAATAGAATTTACTCTTGTGTTCATATTGTTAAATTCTCTGTAGTGGTGCAGAGAATGCTTAGTGATAATTGCTAGAAGTCATTTTTAAAAGTCTTTTGGGTTTCCTTTATTTATTTTTGCTTGGCCCTAATCTCCATTAATTTATAAAAAGTAGACCTACAGCATGGAATTGAAACAAGTTTTCCAGCTGTACTATACCCAAGAGTTCAACTATCATTTATCCCTTGCCTTATATCCTAAGCATTATTCTTAAGCAAGGAATAAGTAATTACATGGCTGTGGTTCCAGAGGCACATCTTGAGAAGGCTTCTCTGAAATCACTGCCACACACAGGGCCAAGCACGGTGACCCAGAATTACTTACGCTTTGCTTAGTACCCCATCACCAGAAATTTTCAGCATAGACTACCCTAAGTTAAATCAGACATTCTAAAATAAAACTCTTCTTGAGAATCCTTTGTTCTGTCTACTACAATTAACATTCAGACTTCAAGGGAAGGGGAACAGTTTTGTTAAAATGTTCTGTTTAGAGTTAAAACAAAACAGGAATTTTAAACTTTAAAACAGTTGGATTTAGGTTTTTCAGTTTATAAAACAGTTAAAAATTAAAGGTTGTAAACGAAATGTTTTTTATTTTAACCAACCAGTTGGTTACAAAAAAAAATGTCTGACCTTCCATCTAACTGAGATGAGAAAAACCTTCAAAACCTGCAAATTATTGAAGCAGGAAAACTCTTTCAACCCCAGGAACACCTAACGAGAGTTCTGCAAAAAATGAATAGCATCACATCTTGATTAACATGTTCTTTTGAAAGAAGAGAGAGCCTCTCAGCAAAAGGCATTCACAGCCTTTTTTAATTAGGTTTGCCAAAGGCAACAGGTCACTGCAGGAAAAGTTCTGAGTGCTCCTTCCTTTATTATAAGCATGCCCTAGAATAGTATTTCAGGTTTGTAAGAACACCATGATATCATGGATAAAGAGCAAAATGGCTCACCCAAGTATGAACTAAGTCCTATCTTGTCAGCATTTGCAGAAAAATATAATTCAAGTTTTACCTGGTGGAGTTTTTTTTCCTGAACCTGGTGGGGGAGGGGTGGTCGTAACCTGCCTTTCTAACAGAGGATATTTCCTCCAAATTTGTCCAAACCGGCACATGGAGGAAAGACTTCTGTCCAAAAGGAAGGTAATACATAAAAGTCTATTTCCAAAGCAACCAACATAAATCAAAAAGACTATAAACTCAGTCTGTAATGAGGTGAACCCAACAAGAGAGGACTATTCACATTTTTAAGGTTAGGTGAAGTGCTGCTCCCCTTGCGTTTTCATTCATGTTTTCTTTTTGTTTGAGGAGATGATATGGTTCCCATTTTTAAACTGAGTCTTCCATGTGTCAAAAAAGACTACCAAATAATCAGGAAGAGATTTTCTTCAGTCCCCTGCATCTATGCTCTCTGAGGAAACAGGCTGTGTTTAACAGCGCTGAAAAAATATCTTCTTAAAAGCTATCTGAATATAAGACAGAATGGAAATTTTTGTTGAAGGAATTTTTGGCCCAAAAGGATGCCTAGGTTTGTATCTGATCTTTGGTTTATTCAGGAACAGAAAACTGGACAGGAGATGCTGATCACAGAGACAACTCTGCACACAGAGCACCTCAGCAGGAGCCGAGTACCTGCCTCGAGCGGGAATGAGGTCACAGCAGGTTGGGATTTGAAGCAGGTTTACAGAGGTGCATGAATGGGTGAGATGGGTAAATAGTGGATGACACACAAATCTACTGGATGCATTGCTGATTGATTGAAAGAGAGACAGCATAAAGCCCCATTATATTTAACACCAGTCTCGGTACAAATACTGTAGCTTATCTGTTTATACTCAAAGCCATTCTGTAAATATCCTACACTTACTAGCTTAAAAAAAAAATCAGCAAGGACAAATCTCAGCGCAATAAATGCAGTAATACTGAAGCAACAAACATCTAGTTTACAAAGTTTATTAGATGGATACCCAAGCTCTTTCGAAGATCCTGATAGTTCCAAATATCTTACATTCTTACAGAATGCTTCTGCATGGTATACGGTACAATGGAAAAGACACACAAAAAACTTATGCAGTCTTTGATCACAGCAGAGCAATTTCATGTTCAGTCTAACTTTTTCTGTGTTGTAGCACACATATATATCAGTTGGGGCCTGCATTAGCCCTAAGGCTTCTCCCTATGAACCCATTGTCCAGCACAGATGTGTGACACTCTGGCTTACCCCTGTTGGTGCTAACAAGCCTTTGAACACTTCATGGCAAACGATGCACCTGCACCCTTCTGCCTCTAAGACTTTTCACTGCTCACTCCACACTTGATATTCAGGCTCCAAGTCCCATAAAAACCCAAAGGACTGAAAATATACAAAGAAAATATGTTATCCTAGAAGGACACAAAATGTGTCGTTCACAGTCCTCCTACAGTCATTCAACTTGAGCTTTGGTGATGACTGCCATATGTTATGTGGCTTCTTGCACAGGAGCACTTCAAATATTTTCCACTGTTTACTTCAATAATTATTAAATATGACTATCCTTGGATAATTACAGAACATATCCACAGTTTTCACCATACTGTCTTAGGCATCTACTTCATTTTAGCCTAATTGGAGCAAAACTGTTCCCTATCTTCAGAAATAGCAGCAGAATTTTAAGAATAGCTCTACTACTGCATTCCCATGCAATTTTGACTCGTGGAGACATCATTTATTTCCCATGTGCTTTGACTCCATCATTAAATAGTGCCTCTACTCTTTTTGACTGCACTTTCTGAAACTTTGGTGTTCAATCATTTAACTTGGTGTCACAGTTATTTAAGCTGTTGCTTTATCTATTTTGCATAGGCCATTCTGGTGGGTTGACCTTAGCTGGACACCAGCTGCCCTCCAAGCTGGTTTAACACTCCCCTTCCCAGCTGGACAGGGAAGGGAAAATAAGATGGAAATAACTCACAGGTTGACATAAAGCAGTTTACTAAAGCAGAAGCAAAAGTTTGTGTGCGCATAAGCAAAGAGGAAAAAAAAGTTTGTTCTCTACTTCCCAGCAGCAAGCAATGTTCAGACACTTCCTGGGAAGCAGGGCTTCAGCATATGGAACCGTTGCTCCAGAAGGCAAACATTGTAAATAACAAATGTCCCCCAGTTTCTCTTCCCTCTCTTAGCTTTTATATCTAAGCTGACATCATATGGTATGGAACATCCCTTTGGTTGATTTAGGGTCAGCTGGCCTGGTTGTGTCCCCTCCCAGGATCTTGCCCACCCTCAGCCCCTTGATGGGAGCGGGGGAAAACGCTGAGAGCCATCACTGATGCTGTGCCAGTGCTGCTCAGCAGTAGCCAAAACACTGGGTGTTATCAACACCTTTGTAGGTACCAATGCAAAGCACAGCACTGTGAGGGCTGCTGTGGGAAAATGAACACCTCAGCCAGACCCAATACAACCATCCTCAAAAGTTTGTTTGCTGTGGGAAAGAAATACCTGGGCAGCCAGACAGGAGTAGCCAGACTGTGTGGATACACACCCTCAGCCCACCATCAGGGCTCATGTGTCTGTTCTGGGGAAGGTAATGCTTCTCACGCTCTCTGAACATTCATCGTTGCACCAATCTCACAAAAGGACTTTGATAACTCAGGTGCAACCAGAGGTCATATGAGGGAGCCCTGTGAGAAGGGCCTTGGTAGAAGATTTTTAGCATAGCAAGGGAAAATAGTTCCAGTTAGTAAAATATCTTTCATTCCCTATCATTTTACTTTCATCAGATGAGGAATTACAGTTGCACTAGCTAATATTGATCCCATATTTCTGCCACAGTTCAGAGCTACAAACAAACACTCTCTAATCTAAACAGTCAAGCTAAAGTGTTCCTGGTAACACAGACACAATGAAGGCTGACATTTTGCATCTGAAAAATCATGATGGTTATTCAAAAAGCCTTTGCCATCTCTTAGTGGCAGGATTAATTTTTCTGTCCTTGTTACTTTCTGTTTCCCCTCCAGACTACCTAATAAGACCCCTACATCAAATTTCAGAACAACGGGAAATCATGACATTGTAGCACTTTTCAGCATCACTTGCGACTGACACGGGCTTTAGAACCAGCCTCTCCTATCAGTCCAGAGAGGCAGCAGCTTTCACCTCTATAAATGATTTATCTCTCCCTTACTGCTCCAGAAAGCGCTAAGTATGGCCAGAAGACCCAAGGGCCTAGTTAGCCTGTTAGAAATGGGCTCAAACATTGGCTTGCCTTAGGGGCTGGCCTTGGAGCACAATCCTCACGTGCCTTTGATGGGAGCTCAGGGCACAGCAGGCAGGCTAGCAGGAGCAGCCAGCACACAGGAGCCAGGGCTTGGGCAGGTTCCCAGCCCATCTGGTCTCACTCCCAAGGTCCTGCGGGCAACTTGAAGCTCACTGGCAGGCCATGCCTCTTTGCTCTCCAGGGAACAATCAAGTAATTTATTCACTATCTGGAACCAGAGCGAAAACACTCTTCCTGCACCTTCTCCCTCCAAAGCACACCACGGACTGTCTTGGGCTGTACCAAAAATAAAACAAGAGGTAGCACTGAAAACAAAGCTCCTAAGGGAAATGAAAATTGCCTGGCCCTGTAAAGGAAGCCACCTCTATCCATATTGAGAGGTGTGTGTCTAATATTTTCAGTTAAACCCAAAAATCAAACAACACAGCTGTCCTAAAGAATTCCGAGGATTCAAGAGACATGATCTCTGCAGGGCTATTTTGGGGGGATGACTCAATCCCCATGAGTAGCACAGAAGAGGATTGGTGGCTGAGTGATTATGTAAGCTTAAAGAAAAGTTTCTTCATGACTGTTAGTGAAAGTACCTGAGGTCTGACACCAATTAAAACCAATGTGATGGTGAAGATAGCACTGACAACCTCATGATATAATCCAAATTCAGTATAGCATTTTATTCATTTTAGTGGAAGCAAAGAAGAGTCAAAGCTTCCTGAACTGCAGTTCTCAACGGCTCTACAGCTGCCCAGAGCATAGACTTTTAAAGGTGCTCCAAGGGTGGCATGCTTCCTCAATGGAATAGGAAACAAAGAAGAAAAAATTATTTCAAATAATAACTCTATTATAAAAGCTATACTGGAGTCACATATTTTTCTTTTACCGTTTTAAAAAGTCAGTCATTTCTAAATATAGAGTCATTGTGAACAAGACTAATCTCCATAGCCCCAGAAGCATTTCTGCAGCCAGAAAGAAACAATAACATAATTATTTTAATTGCTGTGTCTTTAAGACTTAATCTCTAATAATGTGATAGCCAGCTGTTTCTGTAATCTATCTCACTTAAAGAAATTGAATTGGTCGCAAACAGCTGTTCCTAAACACCACCCACACAACGTGATTGCACATTTTAAGGTCACAAGATGCAAACTATAGAACTGTGATATGCAGATAGCAATTTTTATCTCCCTTTCTCAATGCTATACAGATCCAACTGAAGGCAGATAAGGTGCATCCAGTAACTATGTAATTGAGATTAATTCACTTCCTTAATGTAAAATAATCATTATCTGATAAACAACAAAGTTTTAACATCCAGTGTCTGTGCACTGAAGCCAAATAGATTCAAATAAAAAATGAGGCTATATATGTTGAACTCTGAAACTATCATCTTATCAAGAATGCAATACAGTCTTCACTCTAAGTCTTGGAAGCAAGATTTCGTGTCCTTCCAAAAGGAGCACTCCTTACTGATCTGCCATTACTTGTTTGATGCAGGAATTATTGGCTAAAAATGCTATCAACTGTCAGGCTGAAGCAAAACAAATACCCAGTGGTGATCCTTGCAATTCTTAAAATGTTTGAAAAAAGCATCACTAACTATGTTGTACGGATACGGTATATTAAAAAAAAAATAATGTATATTCAATGGGGAAATTCCTAATATTAATATTTATTCTTCAGATGCAGAGATCCTACTTTACACTGATCTGTGGACACTTAAGTAACAGCAGACATTCTTCCCTTAAGTGTAAATTACATAATATAAATCAACCCTTTACAGACTGTTTGTGTTTCATATCTGACATCTATTCCAGTTTCAGACCAGCAAGTGTAGCGTGCCCAAAATTTTCACTAAAGCCAACAAAAATGAAGGGTATTTCAGTGAAATCTATGTTTTCACAGATCCTGGATCACATTCTGGTCATAGACTTAGCTTATCCAGAGCCTTGCAGGTCTTGGGACTTCCAATCTGTAATGGTTTAGGCCGGGATAGAGTAAATTTTCGACACAGTGGCTGCTATACGGCTATGTGTTGGATTTGTGCAGAACACAGTGTTGCTAACACAGAGATGTTTTTGTTACTGCTGAGAAGCCCTTGCACAGCCTCATGGTCTTTTCTACTTCTTTCACTGCCCCACCAGTGAGGAGGCTGCAGATGCACAAAGATACAGTCGGATCTCACAAAAAAAAAAAAAAACCAAAAAAAAAAAAAAAAAAAAAAAAAAAAAAAAAAAAAAAAAAAAAAAAAAAAAAAAAAAAAAAAAAAAAAAAAAAAAAAAAAAAAAAAAAAAAAAAAAAAAAAAAAAAAAAAAAAAAAAAAAAAAAAACAACAGGAGAAATTCATTAAAATTAAACTTTTCTTAAATACATAGATTTCTATGCCTATTGTTTATATACTGGCAAATGTGAAAACATTTTCCAGACAGGAACAATTAAGATGAAAAAGCACTACTAATCTGACTAAGAAAACTGGTTCAATGATACAAAGATAACATTACATGTATATCATGTATATAAGGAACTTTAAAAAAATAAGGAAAAAAAACACTAATATAAAAGGTGTGCTTATATTTTATCATTATATAAAGCCTGTCAGACTGTGCAAGGGTCTCAGCATGTGCACTTAATATCTGCATTTCTTCCCTCTCTTCCTTTTGCTCCCCATAACACATAATTTATGAGACAGACTACACATACACTGTCTATGTCATGGAAGTGGGTCTATTACCACAACAGATGCCTTAAGCAAACTAACTAAGTAGAACTTCTGTTTAACCAAATGGATAAAAATATATTTTCTCTTCATCCTTAATTTATCATGCTGGTTGCCAGAAACCATACACCTGAGAAAATACTCGTTTCAGAAGCTGCACAGTTTTTTAGCAAGGCATATTTCACCCTTGAAATTCAATTTTAAAAACCTATTTTTCCTATTAATAGCTGGACCAGGATTTCTATATATAATATTTTATATAATACAATATAAAATAATATTTTTATAAATTATTCTCTTTTATAAACATAAAATTAAGGAATCAATGAATTTTTCCACCTAATATAATCTGTAAAACAGGTAAAAATGTTTAATTTACTATGAAATCTACTAATAGCAGAAGTGTACACTCAGCAATACTAATTTATTACAAAGGATCTGAACACCGAAAATCTATCACTGCCCTAAATAAACGGAATGTGCACCATCCTTATGAAGGTGAATGGAAGCCCTTTGACACAGAAATATTCCTGAAGTTGTGGTTTGGAACACAGTTCTAAAAAACACAGACAGTAAAAGGTGATGAAGCAAAAGTTTGATATCAGAAGAACTTCCATTCCGTGGACAATCTTGGGACAGCACATCAATGTTTACTATTTTCAGCTCAGAAATCATAGAGCATTTTATCCTTGGAATCCATCATCAGAATGCAGTGATCGGTAGCATATGACACAGTTATCAGCAAACAAAGTATTATTTATTTGAAATGAAAACAAACTGGACTGTGAAATAATACAGTTTGCACACACAAACAAAGTTTCATGAACTCATATGCACATTTAAAACGATTCTGTTTACACAAAAAGTGTGTACAGAATCATTTTTCACTGATGCAGTAAGACCTGCACATCTCTGTTATCAAACAAGAGGACAGTTTCAGCACAGTGCTTTTCCCTCCTTATGGAAATAAAGCACATGATCACATCTATGAGGGCTGAATAATGAAAGGATAAATTCCACTTTTTCATACTGATATAAATTGAAATATTAAACAGCTATGGAACTGGCAGTACAAGTGCATTAAAGAAAGTCTGCAAAAGCTGAAAATGAAGCCAAGAGAAAATTGAACTGAGGTACTGAAAAGTATCTCTCATTTTGAGATGAGAAATGAGAGCCTTCAAGATACGTCTTCATGGTCCTATATTCTGACAAGCTCACCATTACTTAGAGGTAAGGATAACCCAATAGGCAGTGAGCAGCAGGCATTTTACTAGCTCTGTGTCACCTTTATATAAACCCAGAGGCAGAGGCAAAATCCCAGAAATAGGATTAATATTTCTAAAGCAAAAATGAGTTTGGGCAGCTTTTATACTAATTGATGGCTTGGAACACAAACACAGCTACTATAAACAGGATTTACCACATTGCTTGCAAAAGACAGCCGCAGTATAATCTTTTCTTCAGTGTTTGTTTAGCACTTACCAAGAACAACCTTTTGACATAATATAGTAAGTGAAACAGAGAAAAAGAATGAAAAGGAGAGCTGAAAATTGTGACATGCAAGTGGTAAAGTATTTTAAAATTAAGAAGGAATTTGGACAGTACCAACTGTCTAAAAAACTTCAGGCACATAGGAAGGATGAGACAAAAGTGAGGTAGACACAAGAATTATGGAATCATAGAATGGTTTGGGTTGGAAGAGACCTTAAAGATAATCTAGTTCCAGCTTCCCCACAATGGGAAAGGACATCTCCTACTAGACCACATTGCTCAGAGCCTCATCCAGCCTGGCCTTGAACACTCCCAGGGATGGGAAGTGTTCCACAACTTCTCTGGACAGCCTGTTCCGAGTATCTCACCACCCTCACAGTGAAGAATTTTTTCCTAATATTTAATCTAAACCCACTCTTTCAGTTTGAAGCCATTCCCCCTCATCCTTGTCACCACAGTCCTTGTAAACAGTCTCTCTCCATCTTTCTTGCTGGCTTCCTTCAGGTGCTGGAAGGCTGCAATTAGATCACCTCAAAGTCTTCTCTTTTCCAAGCCGAACAATCTCTCAGCCTGTCTTCACAGGAGAGGTGCCCCATCCCTCTGACCATATTGGTGGCCTCTTCTGGACTTGCTCCAACAGGTCCATGTCCTTCCTGTGTTGGGGACTCCAGAGCTGGACGCAGCAATCCAGGTCAGTAATTCCCAGGGTCTTCCTTTCTACCCTTCTTAAAGATGGGTACAATGTTGCCCTTTTTCCAGTCACCTGGGACCTCACCTGACTGTCATGACTTCTCAAATATCATGAAGAGTTCCTTAGCAACTGCATCAGCCAATTTTCCTAGGGTTCTGGGATACCTCTCATTGGGTCCCTTAGACTTATGTATATTCAGGTTCCTCAGGTAGTTATGAACCTGATCTTTGCTTACAGTGAAAGGGACTTTGCTCCCCAAGTCCCCATCCTGCTGTCCATCCACTCAAGAAGTCTGGAAAGAGAGGTTGCAATTGAAGATTGAGGCAAAAAAAGTTGTTCGGTATCCCAGACTTTTCATTCATTGTTACCAGTTTTCCAGCATTGTTTATTGGGGCGTACACCTTCTTTGACCTTCCTTTTCTGGTTGTCATACCTGTAGAAGCCCTTAATTTTTACATCCCTTGCCAGGTTCAGTTCCAGCTTTGCCCTGGCCTTCCTCACCTTATCCCTACACAACCATACGTCATCTCTAAACTCTTCCCAGGTTACTTGTCCGAGTTTACACTGCCTATGCATTTGCTTCGTTTCCTTTAGTCTGACTAGCAGCTCCCTAGTCAGTTGTGCTGGTCTCTTGCCTTCCTTGCCCTATTTTTCTATTCATTTCTGTAGACCAACTAAAAGATAGATCCTTCTGCCAAGACATTAATCTTGGGGAATTTTCAGTTTTGGCATGGATTTTACAGCCTATTTTTATCTTGCATTACCATCACTGACAGTAGAGAATGTGAAAGAGAATTAATATAACAGAGTGATGCAATTCTCTTTGGGGTAGAGCTGTGAACAATGCCAGTCACATAGGAAAACAGCTGAAATAAAACTTTGAGTAGCCATGAACTTCCTTGGGTTAAAAATCTGATGGATTAAGAACCTGAGGTCTAAGAAGCAAATGCAGTTGTTAAACCCTGAAGACTACAACTTTTCTTGAGCCATTCTCTGAACTTTTTGAAACTTCTAGAATTACCGCAAGTGGGAACAGTTCTTTTATAAAACTTGCTTGTTGAGAAAATGGAAACTAACAGGAATTTTTTGTACCTCCTAAACAGCTAGACCTCCTTTACCAATAAATGTGTAATTCCCTTTGACAATATCTCTGTTGTCCTGAGTGATGTGCCATATGTGAATCCATTCTAAAGATGGACTAAAATACCTTATAATTTCAAGATGTTTAGAAAGGCAGACAAGAAACTTGACAAGGCAGAACAACAATTGTTTGAAGTCAGGTCATAACAAATTGTTATATATGAAGTTTTGTTTTATTGGTTTTTGCACATTTTGATTGTTCCAAGGAGTTGGTTGGTTCAGGTGGATAATTAAGAGGATCTATTTTAATTCTGATGTTGAAAGCTATACTTCTTGAAAGTTATCTCTAAAAGCCTAGTTTCTATAATGTTTAGTGTTTTTGAACCAGTTTTTACAGGATTCAAGCCATACATAAGTTGTGTCCTTCAAAAGATATTTAAAATCCCAAAATGTTCAGTTTTATACCCTCCAGGTTATTGTACTCTTGTTCTCAGTGTCACCCCTGTGGATTTGTTGGATTTTTTAATGCTCTTGAATGTGTTTAATCATTAGTTTTGCATTTTAAGGGGGATTTCTAAGATCTCCAAAGGCAGCTTCGAACTGCCACTTTCCAGCCCCTCCACCCCTCTCGTAAGTGGGCTCCGTGGTTACATGAATTTTAATGAGGACCTTCCCACCGAAAAAAAACCATCCCTAGACAAAACAACGAGCCATTGGTCGGGAAAGGGGACCTCATTGTCCGATCATAATGAACTATAGGGGCCGGTTCCTGGGTGGGGATAATACCTTATAAAAGACCCTACCCCAGGAGCCATGTGCTCTTTGCCTCGGAATAGCCTGGTGGAGCCCGTGTTAGGCAGTGGCCTTAAATCTCTTTTAATAGAGACTCTTATAATTAATTTTTCTAGGATTGTGGATTAGCCACGATCCTCCCTAACACATTCAGGTTTTCTGTGTTGGGTACAGCCAAGCCGGCATTTTAGGGTCTCTTATCTGCGGGACCTGGGATTTATTTTTTTTATCTTTTTGTCCTTCCCACCCTGTACCCTTTTTAATTTTTCCTAGTTAATAAATTTTGTTCGTGTGATCCTCGGACACAAGAATTGTTGTCTTTTTTTCTTTTATGACACAAATGAAAGTAAACAGGTTGATAAATAACTTCAAAATGCTTCATTAAAAGCGTTAAAATCCTTATAGGATTTTTTTTTTTAAACCCTATATTTAAAAGGAGTAGCTTAATTCTTTTTCAGTTCACAGAACGAGAAATATAAGTGCAGATGATGTAAATCTAGTTAAGCCACACTATGTACATTTCAGATTACAAGTATTCCTTTCCAGAGCAGACTGACAGTTTCTCCTACCTGCAGTGTATGACCCTCACAAAAACAAATCAGGATATTCAATTACTTACGTCAGGTCCAAGGATAATGAGGTTTTAGTACAATTTTGTTCCATAAAATTTCATTAGTTACTGAGGTCATATTGATCTGTAATTAGATAATGTTTTGCCACATCTTATGGAGATTCTGCAGTCTCACTCAGGCCCTATCAACAAAGCGAACAATCTTCTACAGGCAAATACAGTTAAGAAAAAACAAAGGATTCAGGATAAAAGAAACAAGAAAAACTCAAGCAGAAACAAACAAACAAACTAACAAAAAATAAAAAACTAAAACCTTCTCCAAGCTATTAAAGTAGAGAAAAGAAAGAGTGAAATTTTGATAAAATGCCTCCTCCTCCCATCACCAAGCCTCCTACTGGTCTGACAGGAAAATATGGGAACCTGCCTCTTCTTTAACATTAAGAAAAAGTGCTGTCTAAGCCTATTTTTATGCCTAAATGGCACTGCCCTGGCCATCCCCAACATGGAAGCTCTATCCTCTCCTAGGCACTATTTTCTTGCCTAGAATGACCTAGATGGTTCCAACAGGTATTGTCCAGTACAAGCTCTTGTTTTCAAGAAGAAATGATGCTTGAGTAGATTATAAGCAGGTGATTACAGGAAAGGGCAGATGGTAGACACAGGCAGCAGCTGCCACTACCAGCAAAAATCGTAGGGCAAGGTCACTTCAAGAGCTCTGGTCATTGCTAGAAATGGGTATGGGGTGAAGTTTTTTCTGTATGTCCTCGAAATGAATGAATACTGGACAGCATGGAACAGCAGATATTTTAGCCTATTTTTCCTAGAACAGAACAGAAATCAACTACACACAAGGAAGTTATTTGGTAAGGTCACAACAGAGGGCTGCACCTGACTGCTAAGAAATTCCAACCAAGAGGCAAAGGATCAACTCCTTTCCTCCTGAAATGCCTGTAGAGGAACTATGACAACAAACTTGTATGTAAAACAAATATATTCTAGATGAAACTCCAGAAACATGTCTCGCATTCCAGCAGGACAATCTGATTTCCTTAAGGAGGACTTATACAAAGGCCCCTGAAAACATTCATGCTCAGTGACATGCAGCATGTCTGTTCATATAACTTTAAGCTGGTTACCAAATTAATTGGGTTATAAAACTTGAGGGCAGCTAGATTTAGTAACAAGATGCCTAGAGGAATAACAAGGTAGCCTAAGCACAGACATAAATGTCCTGTACTCCTTATGTATTTATTTCTGCTGTGCAATTTCTATGCCACAATGTGCTTTAACTCGCTTTGTTTGAGTACATCATGGTAACAGCAAACAACTGAGCTTGTGCCCTCCTTTCCCACGAGGTGTTCAGGGGGCTGAACAATTGGTATGCCTTACAGTTAAAAACAACACACTGCCAAAACAAAGCAACTAATGAAATATTAAAGCACCAAACCAAGCATGACCATAAGCAGGGACAATGAGACACAAGAGTGTTTTTATCCGTTCTTTCTCAGAGAAGGTAATGAACCAGTTTTAACCAATATTGTTCTAAGGCCTATCCTATGAGATGGGATTGTATACACACTCTAATTATTTTTTCTCACTTGTGTAGATTGCCTTTTTGCTAGGACAAATCCACCAGATCTTTCGCACTGGTCACTTGTAAACTACAACATCCTTAAAAATAAAAAGGAAAGTAAAAAAAGAAAAATTACATAGCTTCTTGCTTGAAAAAATGTAAACAAAACCATCATCAGACTGCTCATGCACAGCCCTACTGTATGGAAAGGAAAATAGTTTATTAAATTTGTCAGGCCTTTTAGTGCAATAAAGTATCAATTAGGGATCCATGGCTATAGCTACTCTATAATAGAATCAGTATTAAATTTTATCAGTAAATAACAGGTATTCCACCACCAAAGGAGTATTGTTACATTGGAAGGAATGTTAAAAAAAGCAACAAAATGGAATTAAAGATACATTCGTGTTAACTCCCAAGATTAAATTTAATTAATAATTAAACTCCCAAATCATAAATTAAAGCCACATTAGATAAAATGAAGACATAATCGCAGAGATCTCTAAATCCTCATAACCCTCTAAAAATCCTTTAAGCCTAAGGGCTTAAGTCAATAACTTACAAAGTTAAGGTTTCTATTTGGTACTTTTGCCTTTGGATTTTTCATGCCATAGAAGTCTATTAGCAATTTCGCTGCATTTTCCATTTTAATATCTGTGATTAGCTGCAGCCAGGGACAGGGCATTTTCTAAATGGAACCTTAGCACTAATATTATTGCAAAAAAAAAAAAAATTATCACAGAGGAGATTATATTCAGGGAGCAATTAATTAGGAATGGGATCATGTAAAGGCATGTACCACATAGGCCTATGGCGTATATAGCTATGAAGAACTGTGGTTGTTTATTCCTTTAGTTTTTAAGTGTATAAATTGCATTTAAATATCTTTCAATAAGTTATGAAACCATATACAAACCTTTCCTGATTTTGAGGGTGGTTTGGTTTTTGGTTGGGTTGTTTTTGGTTTTGTTTTTTCAAAAAAGCTGTGATTAAAAAAGTGTCAATTTAACAGAATGAAGATACTGTCTACAAAATTACTCTGCATCTCTTTTGCATATGGACAAAATATGGACTTTTTTTTTTTAAATATTGCAATACTTCCCGATTCAAACATATGGAAGCACATAACTATCAGTTATCTTTGTATTCATAATACAAATATAAAGTGAATCACTCTTGCTTTGTTTGAGATCAGGTAAAGAGAACGGTCTAAGAAACAGAGATGTCTAGCTTTATTAGTTTACTCAATGGTTTTGAGACAGAGCCTGTGACTTTGAATTATTTTACCCAGTGCATGCATTTCAATGCCTTATTGTGTCTGTGTAAGAGTGAATTATTATATATTACTTCCAGAAAGTTTGATTTGATTTAGAAACACTATTTCTGGAAAAGTAGTACTATTTTTTTCCCCTAAATACACAGTAAAAGGTATCTGCACCAAGCACAGTGAGATAGCAGGTCTCTCGAAATTATATATCTTTATTCAAGATACCACCTGTAGACCATTTTAAAATACGTTGACATTATAAAGCAATCTCTGGTTTGGGATTTTGTTTTAGTTTGGTTTTACATATAATTGATCTCCATTCCCTTTCTTTTCTCCTATATACTTACAAAACTCAGGTAAAAAGAAAAAAAAAGCCCCTGTGAATTATACTCAGCAAGACCCTGCTACACACCACAGACAGTAATCATAGCTATCCACAAGATTACTGTGGACTGTCAAAAAGCAAAACAGATAAATTCTGAAAATGTTGTGGGTTGATTTCCCAAACTTCATAAAATAGACTCACTGTGCAACCCAAGTATCACAGAAAAATAATTGGAAAACAACATGGGGTGAAGTTATCATCACTGAGTATGAAGGCAATGCAATAACGGCCTTCCCTGTGTCTAAACCAGAAATCCACATCCATCACTGAAATCCATGTGGATCATACAGACTTAGACAGCTACAGAAACGGAGTTCAGAAGTAACTGGAGACAGTTCCAGATAAGACAGCTGTACCTATTTTGACTGCCATTTTTTTCAGTTCTCAAGAATTAGCAACTAACTAGAAAGGGATTAAATTCATCATACTCGGTACTAATAGTATGGAAACCTAAATATCCCAGTCAGTTTCTGGCACTTTTCCTTGATACACAATAAGCAGGGTCCTGCTTTAACTTCCTGCAGAATGATTCCTCAAAGATTGCTGGTTTCTAACACTTGTGGTAATAATAAATAATAGATGCCACAGAGGAAAAATATTAAACTGATCTAACAGAAAAGAAACAACTTTATTTTCAACTATCCATCTCTTTCAAAGATGGAGCTTTTGGCAAGGGTACATCTCTACCTCTGGGCAACGAAAGTGCCAGTGCTTGTTTTAGAGGCATAGGCTACTGCACTGTGGGATACAGCCTCTGGTGAAAGTGAAAACCAGAAGGAAGCACAGACCCAAATGCCCATCAAAAGGTACAGATAAAAGGTACTGCTGCACCCCATTCAGACTGCAGAAAATTTATCTGTATGTGTGTTCCGAACAGTGAGACCAACAAGAGCACAATGCTCACTATACAAATACCTTGTTTATCTTAGCTCCACTGACTTGCCTGACAACAGCAGGGGATGAAAATGCTCCAGAATTTTATCTTAAACACAGTCTAGTTTTTTCACAGTGGGACTGCTTCTAATCCTAAATGTTGTCAGATTATTTCTTTCCTGTCCATAACACCTTTCCTTTCTCAATCCGTATACTTCACTACTGTTGTGATCTTGCCAAGAGCACAAGTGAACTTCAAATGTCCCCAATTCCCTGGGATCCCACACATTTGCTGTGTGTTCCACAACAATCTTATTATACCATAAAAGATGGATTACAAATACTATGTACATGTAAACTGTAGTGCAGAAGCACTCTACAGAGTACTAAGTAACCCTGGTACCTGCATTACACCTTTTAGCTCCTTCCCTGCTTTACACATAGAAGTCTTCAAAGAGAATCATAACACATGAGAAACACACAGCACGTATCTGGAACTTGTCCCAACACACAGCTAGATAATAACACACAGGGGCATATCCCAGTGTATGAGATGAGTACCACTTCTAGGTATAGCAATTTAGACATGGGAACAATGAAATCCTGGTGGGTTTAGGTGTACATCTAAGTTTACAAGTAATTTTCTAGGACAGTATCTTTCTGGACTAGGAGGCATAGCGAAAATTAGTTGCCAACTACTTCTCCTCTAGCCTGAAGGACCAGGGATTATTCCTACCCTCTACTTTAATGTCTGATCCTTTCCAAGAACTAAGGTACTGTTCAGAATATCTCTTAGCGTTTTGGGAATTTTCAATTATTTTAACACGACATGAGATTTGTTTGTGGGGTTTTTTCACCCCACATAGTATTGTGTCCTGATGGCAGGCACACTTACCTAAACAAACAAGCAAGCAAACAAACATTTTGAATAGGGAAGATAATTAATGATTGAATGTTCTGCTATATTATGATGGATTCAGAGGTAGCCCTGAAAATACTCCCTGCATTTTTCTTACTCATATGAAAATGGAATAAGAAAATACTACTGAATTAGCTCACTGTAAAGATGTGTGTTTCTGGAAGCAAAGCTTTGAAAAGTCCCAGAAGAACACAGGCCTTTTGTTCCAGAAAGGTTGGTCACCTGGACCTAAAGTCTCATACTGCAGATGTATCCCAGTTTTTTCCCCTATAATTACAAAGAAAGAAAACCAACCAACTAAGAAACCAAGTACTCTCTAGCTACTGCAGAAGAGGTGGAACAAAAAAGAGCTAGTGTGTTATTTCTATGGTGGCTTTCACTAAGAACACAATACTACACTAATGTAGAGAAGACTGAAAAATTGGAACTCTGTTCATTTATTATTTCAGTTCTTCTCTTCTGTTGGTTTCCCTGCTTGCAAAAGGAGATTGTGCTCTTTATTTTTTTTTTAACCAAGAGATGCTCACCTACAATCTGTCATGTCCCATGAACAATGAATATTACACAGACCAAAGACAGTGTTTGACAGACAAAGTATTGGGTTTTTTCTTAAGAATTACCCACAAATAATAAATGGGCAGTGGAGCTGACAAAGATGTTGAGAGCATTTCAAGCAAAAAAGAAATGAGATTACAGCATACAGAGACTTTGATTTCTATAGGATACCAGCCACCACAATTACTTTTATTAGCAGGTTGCTAATAAAAATATTTTGACTATTTTGTTGTATTTCTTTCCCTCTGACAAGTAACCCATTACTAAAGACTACAAGCTGGAAGCACCTTCTTCCACATCATATGGGGCAAACGTGTTTGTAAATACTGCCTTCTGTCCTGGTCAAAAGACATTGCATTTCGGTTCCCTGAAGGAGCGTGAATTCACATGTTATCAAGAACACCAAGGGCAGAGTTCTCTAAGAATAACAGAAAGAGCTAGACTTCCAATGCACTGTCTTTCAAGGTTGCTCAGGCAGTATCTGTATGATAAATAACAGGTTCTGGTGACATGGGGCCATGCTTGTTTGAATTACATGATTGCTAGTTTAATAAAACACCATGACTATCAAGCAGTTTCAAGAACAGAAAGATCTCCATCCTCTGTAGGAATGATTTGCTAACACAGATTTCATGACATACTGGAAAACCCCCTCCTAACAAGATCTCTTAAAAAGCACATGAAAAAAACACAATAATTTACACATCAGCGGAGAGGGGATGGGGGGCAGGCACTGCATCCAAAACACAAAGACACAACAGAGAAGTACACATTTTGAAGTATTGTTAATACCATATTGTACGTTAATTCTCCTTCCCCCTCATTCTATCCTGTTTGATTCCCCAGCTTTTCTTTAGTGTTTAGTAGTCTACATTTTCAATGTGTTACATTGGCATTACTTTGGTAATCACAGTTCAAGAGTGACAATGAAATAAATAGAGATCACCAAGTGTTCTCTGCAAAGGTGGAAGGTCTCCAAGATGAGTAAAGCATTGAAGAACATCACATAATAAACATGATTAAAGTAGTTTGGCTTATTCAGCTACAGAAAAGACAGCTTCCAACACTTAAAAGGCAGTCGATAGAGCAGATGGAGGTACACTCCATATAAGAATCAACAATGACACAACCAGAAGCAACAGGCAGAAACAAAAACAGTGGAAATATCAACCTCATATAATAATAATAAAAAAATAAACCCCACACTGGGAGGATCACTGTTTTAAGGAAACCTTCCTGTCCAGCCACCCAGGAGACACTCTGGCAGTCACACACAGACCAGCTGAGCTGGGATCAAGGTCCCTTCACACCGGGCAGCTCAGTGACTCAACAGGTGCCCCACTTGGCTCCCTACACACCCCACACTCAAATAGTTGAACAGGGTTTTCCATAGCAGAATTTGAGTTGTCTGGATGCTTAAAATAATTTAATCATGGTGCAATAACAAAACAACAGCTCAAGCTGGTTGCCTCTGAGCAGGAACCCTGAGCAAAGGAACCCCGAGCTTTTATAATCTCACAGTCTAAGTGCACCTAAGTCTGGAGCCATCAGCTCCTGCCGTGTTCCCTGAGTACCTGAACTCTTGGCTGGGCCGTTCGTTCTGCAAAGGGTCGGCACTTCGTGGCCTCTCACCTGGGGCTCTCAACACCCAGAGCTCAACCTGCAGCTCCCACCATGGCTGCTCACAGAGATACTGGCACAGAATCTATTCCTCAACAACTGAACACTGGAAGCAGGTTGCCAGACAAGTGGAGCAATCTGCCTCACTAGAAATATTCAAGACTGAGATTGACAGGGCTGTTGACAGACTAATCTTAAACCCTGCTTTCAACAGAAAGTTGGACCATTTGATCTTCAGAGCCGTCTTCCCACCTAGACTTATTTTATACAGCTAAAATACTTTTAAAAATTACTCCAAGAAAGCTGTCATACTCCTTAGCCCTTTTTAATTCTACCTACATTCCACAAAAGTCTGTTTTCAACTCCTTTGAAGAGTTAGAAGCCACGAATTAATGAGACTGTATGAAATAGTAAAGCATATAAGGTATACACATATATACTTATAGACACTCTAAATTTGGCGCCAAAGTAAATAACACATTTTCTCCAAGGGACTTCCCACTGTGTCCGAGTTTCCTGAACAACTCATCATGCCTCCCTTACTTGGCACCAGCATGTTTCAGCACATTGCTTTGATCAGTTGCAGCAGCTGTCCCCTGCATGCTCTGTTTCATTTTTGCTGGGGACAGACCTGCAAGGAGAAGCCCCACCAAGCACAGGACCAACAATGGAAATTTCAGTATCTCCTCTCAGACCTTGAATAGTGAATAGCTTCCAGTATGCACAAGAGGAGAGTGAAGGATCAGCAACACGGAAGAAAAGAAGGAGGAGATGTAGCCTAAGGGATATGATGGAGTTCAGAGCCAGACATCCCCATCTGTCAGTGCCCATCAAGGACAATATGAGGACTCCAGGCAAAGTTGAGGAACCACAACTAAATCCTCATCCAGCTTCTGCCCTGTTATTTCACAGAGAGATACCACAGAATCTGAAATCATTCACAGCGTAACAGCCATTAAATAGCATCTCAACTGTACTACCTAGCATGGGCACTTTATATTAAACCTTTCAACACCATGATCCAGAGTAAAAGTTATTACAGGATTTGCATAATTCTCAAAAAAGAGTAAAATTTGTCCACTTGGAAGTAGGCAAGAAAGAAGCAGAAAGAAGCAATTATTCTCAGGAATGTGCTATGATATTACAAAGTGCCCACAAAAAAAAAACTTTTGTGAGGCATTAACCAGTTTAAGACTCACACATAATCATCTCTGTACAAACTATTTGAAGTGCAAATATAGTGACATATTTCTATAGTTTGAAATAAAAATGTCATTAGCTAAATTTTAAAAAAAAAGAAGTTTAAAAACCAAACAACTATTTTAAAAACGACATTTGATTATGGAAGCTGAACTATGTTAATGTGACTTTAATGTTTTGCAACTATACCTCAAGCCTGTGGCACTGATAACTTTCATAAACACAATACGGGATCTGACAAAGCAAAGACTTGCTGCAATCTATCAATTTTTAGAAAAAAAATCCCAAACCAATCCTTCTCGTTTGATACAGAAACATGCATGACTTTGTAAGAGTGCAAAGGGAAAAGCAAGCCTTTTTTTTTTTCCCCACACATACACAAAAGACATAAATCACAAATTTTCAGCTGCAAACAGTATTCCAGTTATAACAACTCAGAATAGGCAGTTCTCAACATACTTTAGTACAGCTTGGTAAACATATTTACAGAAACTGAATCTGTTTGCAAAGTAATTGAAAAGGCTTTTATGTGCAGTTTACTCTTGCAACTCAGAGTATTTTTTTTTAATGCATGTATTAGTGAGATGTGCAAGGCAGACCTGGTTGAAAACAAATCATGACAGAAATTCACAGCTGAGCAAATGAATTAGCTGTTAATTACCACAAGGGAAAATTCACAGGAAAATCAAAACTATTTTAAAAGATCAAACAGAATTGAATATAAAATGTGCCACCCAGAAATGTCATTAAAATTTTTAAAGAAAAATTTATTAAATATTATCAAACTTTGCTGGTAGAAACTATAAACCCTTCCAAAATGTGTATCTGATGTAGCCTCTCAAACTTGAATGGGTACTGTGTTGAATGCATGTCTTAAAAGTGATTTTTTTATTTGATAGCAGATGATAAGTTAAATTTACAGACAGGAAGAAATACACATTTTTAGTAAATATTGCTGCAATACCTTGGTAGATCTATAGTAGCTATTTTTATATATTTGTATGTTGAATGCAAATTAACAACACTTCAAATAGATTTGTCTTTTTAAGACAATATTCAGTAATGGATAAAAAAGAACAAGCCTTCATCAAGTTCTTCACTCTTTTTTTTCCTGCTCAATAACACTTCTAAATTATTCTTTGATATATTCTAGTATACTTCTATTAAAGCTTTTTCCTATTATGTGTCAGTAAAACTCATCACACGGTAAAAGACATGACAGCACAGTAGAGACAGTATTTTCCTATCTGAAGTAAGAGGTGTTTGCATGATTTCCTGCAAAGTGTGATTGTCCTACTTACTACATCTCCCATGACAGAATCAACACTTAGCTCTGAGAAGCCCAGCAACCGTTAGAATCATAGAATTGTTAAGGTCAGAAAAGACCTTGAAGATCATGGAGTCCAACCATAAACCTAACAGCATTGTGTTCACCACTAAACCAGATCTCTAAGTGTCACATCCACATGCCTTCTGAATACATCCAAGGATGGTGGCTCCACTTCCCCCAGCAGCCTGTTCCTATGCTTGAATAACCTTTAGGTGAAGAAAGTTTTCCTAATATCTAAACTCCCCTGGTGCAACTTGAGGCCATTTCATTTCATCCTATCACTTGTTACTCAGAAGACCAACCCCCACCTTGCTACAGCCTCCTTTCAGGTGGTTGTAGAGAGTGATAAGGTCACCCCTGAGCCTCATTTTCTCCAGGCTAAACGTCCCCAGCTCCCTCAGCTGCTGTTCATCAGATTTGTGCTCTAGGCCCTTCACCAGCTCCACTGCCCTTCTCTGGACTCACTCCAGCCCCTCAATGTCCTTCCTGCCATGAGTGGCCCAGAACCGAACACAGGATTCAAGGTGTAACCTCAGCAGCGCTGAGTACAGGGGGACAATCCTGCCCTGGTCCTGGCTGGCTGAACTATTTCTGATACAGGCCAGGATGCCATTGGCCTTCTTGGCCACCCGGGCACACGCTGGCTCATGTTCAGATGCTGTTGCCCAGCACCCCCAGGTCCTTTTCTGCTGGGCAGCCTTCCAGCCACTCTGCCCCAATCCTATAGTGCTGCATGGGGTTGTTGTGACCCAAGTGCAGGACCCAGCACTTCACATATGACAGACAAATTCTTGTGGCGAAGTTCTCCTTCCAAATGTTCTAAATATCACTTACTCTTAACAGTATCAACTGATTAGTACATCAACATCTGTCTATCAGGGTGGTTTTCTGCAGTGTACATCTACATTGGCTGTACACACTCCACTAATTAATCCCTTGTTAGCAATTAAGAATAATTACGAAAGGATTTGAATAATCCTTTCTATATTTATCAAAAAATCTCTAAAAGTTTTTATTGTGGTTTTCAAGATGTGTGCCTTTGTTCTTTAATATTGTCTCTCTCTGGGAAGTGTGCATCAATATTCGGTTTTACTCAGTTCCAGAATTTATCTTGAACAAATTTTTTTCTCCATAACAAAGACATGGCTTTTTTTCCCCTCAAACAAGTCCACAGTACTAAAAGGCTATACGTAAAGACTTCCTACATGATCGATGAGAAAATCTGAGACTTGATAAAAGCTAGCTTCAGGCAGGTGATTTTGGATGATGTTTTTCTTCACCACAGCCCCCTCTCTACCTTGTTATGTTGCTCTTAAAGCTCTTTGACCAGATCCTCCACTAACACTCAATGAAAACGATTTATAGAGCAGATCTAATTCATGCAATACAGGCAGTGTATTTCCATACAGAGCTTCTTGTTACCAGTTTATAAAATGATGTGCTATGTGTACCCCTAACTCATGAATTACAAATTACATAGGGTATTTATGTCTGGAAAGATATATTACCTGTTGCAGGTTTAATTCACTGAATCTTCACCAATGTTTGGAATTATTTCTTAATATAAATTTGATATTAATTACATAGTAATTATATATATATAGTAGTTATACAACATGGGGTTTCTTCAGTATTCTTTTTTTTTTTCAATTGTAGTTGCTTTCAGTACTTTCCACAGTTGTTTTTTCTCATTACCTCTGCACTTTGTTTTCAGATCAATTAATCTGCATGAGAAATAGTATAAGATTTCTCTTGCTTATATTAAACTAAATGGCCTTTACAGTTATATATTACTTTGCACTCTTGAAATCTACTATTGAAAAGACTACTACCCAGTCTACTGCTGGCTTGGAAGGAAGAGGAAACAAGTTTCCTCTGAAATGCTACAGAACACAACAGGATTTAAATCTGCTCACAGTGAGATCGTGTTTATGTGTTTTGTAGAAAAAAAAGTTATTTCTGAGGTTAAAAAGAGGCATTTAAACATTCAGTTCAACCAAAAGAAGATGGTAACATTTCAATCCAGTGCATCATCACAAATGACGACCGTTTTTACTACAGAATATTGTAGCACAGTATGTGTAAGAGGCTAATGATTAATACCTAAGAGTATTCATTCTGCGATGATGCTGTTCCATCCCATTAGCAGGATCATTACTCATGAAACCAACTCATCCTCAGGAAACATTCTATAACAAACTACAAAGTACTCATGTGCTTTTGACCTCAGTGGATGACTGTAATTTATTGCTGATGTGCTGATAATACCCAGGCAGCAATGTACCTACTGTATGATAGCTTTTGTGTTGCTGTTTCATGAAGCTTCAGCGGAAACTCAAATTTTGGTATCAGAGGTCTGTTACACTAGTTAGATCATTTCTTCCATGACGGTTTAAAACTCCTGCAATTTCTGAAATCCTGTACCCGACAAAACTGGGGATCTGAGGCCCCTTCTTTCTTTTTATACTGTAACCCAAGATTATCAGGGGATTTATCCATGTGATTAATAATTAAGAAAAAAAGAATCAGAGTGAAAACAAACCCATAATTCTTATCCATTTTTATTTATTTACATTGCAGTAGCAGGTATGAGTATGTGCCATGCATCACAGCCGTGTTACTGGCACTTTACAAAACACATACAAGATACATAAAACTTGTCTCCAAACAATTTAACAAAGTACATGTGTCCTTCCTGTTGACATCACTCAATTCTGTATACCTTGCAAATATACACAGCAAGTGAGGTCAGATCAAGGGCTAAAAGAGTTGATAAATAGCTAGTATTAAAAACAAAGTATCTAAAAACCCCAGAAAAATAATTTTGAAGCTGTTTGCATTTACAGACCATGTAATTTCTATTAAAATATCTACAAATTTATAGAACACATATCTTACATACATTAGCATACTCATACTAAAAACCTGTAGTGATTTTTTTCTCTTACAGAATATAATGTTCTCACAGATTCTGGGGATGGCAAAAACAGTTTTGCTGAAATTTTCAAATAATATTTCAATTTTTAAACTTTCGACAGTGACATTTTCAGTGAAACGATTTCTACTTGAAAGTATTTAATCAAATTCGGGCATCAAAGCATAGCTGGCCGTGGTCAGTCTAGACACCATATACACCACAAGCACTGAAGCTACTGAAAAAATAAAATTAATAATATCCTTAAATAGAGGCATTATTTAATATAAATATTTAAATTATTACAGGATTATAAATTCCATCTATGAAAAATAATTTATGAATGCATAGTTTGTTAGCAATAAACCAAATACTTAAATTATTAAATTATGCAAATTTAATGGCTAACTCTATAAATTAAATATTCACCCTGACTACTTGCTAGGCAATCACTGTACATGATGTGGTGTTTCTACAAGTCCAGATACCACAAAGAAAACAGGAACACATAAATTTAGAAACACTGTCAACACCTAAAATTGCTGGATATCATTACACAATGTTAATACATGTCAGTAGAATAAAAATGGAAATCCTAAACAGAGTGATGAATAGTTGCTATAACACTGCCAAAAGACCAGAAGGGAGCTCATACAAGAAGTTTACCAATGTAGGAGTGACTTTGCAAATATTTATTTAATATTAGTATAGGAAAGAACACATACTGATGTCTCTGTTACAGCTCTGAGCATGCCTAGTGAATACTGAGCAGTTTTGAAAATGAAACAGAAGGTTAACAAAATGTGTAGATCTATCATTTTAACTCTAAAAGCTTCATCATGATCTCATGATATCCACCATGGTTATGACTGAGAACCTTGCAAGTATTGTGAATAGGTAATGATAATGATTCACCAAATGATTGCAAATAGCTACTCAGAGTGATTCTAAAGAGTGCAACAGGTATGTGAAAAACTTTGTTACCTTGTGCTTCATCTGTCAGTAACAGTATTATTTTTAATTGGATTTTAGTACTTATGCTCCCAGATTAAATCAGTGTTTAAAAGGCACTTTCTCTTTTAACATGTACCTTTATTCTACCACCCATTTCCTCCAAGGACTCTACAATTTGCAAGATGAACAAGACTAGTTGGAACCAACAGAAGTGCCAATGAGTCAGACCTAGTAACAGTAAGCAAGACCTTGTGATCTACCACTTTAATTTGAGTTACAACCACCAACCAATTTCACCAGAGGTTTCCTTTACACTTAACAACAAACATGGAATAAACTACTCTATTTGAATGGGTCACTTGAGATCAGTCCAAAGACTGATCCCTTAAAACAGGTTCTCTGTTAAAAATGTAGAATTGAATTCCAGGGAATAAAACCAGTTTTCTCCAGCAGATGGCAAACTAAAGAAGTTCTCTCGGGCTTCAGTCATCCTCAGGAAACTTCAAACTTGAAGTTATGAGGCTACCACAAGCTAGCTATGAAAGGCTTCGGTGAAAAGCATCCAAGCCCACAAGCTACAGGCTTCAGCTGTGCACCAAAGACCTAGAATATGCCAGAAGAAAAAAGAAACAACCAAACAACTCCAAAAAACAAAAAGTAAAATTCGTTCAGAGAAAAGCAAATTAAATCAGAAATACGAAAGGTACTTATGGCCTATTTTACTGAATCTAATCTTGGGTTACGATGCAACAAAACAATACACTGTGTACCTAAAGTATCTTCTCCTTCAGAGAGTTCAGTGCAGCATAGAACGGAAGCAAAAAGTTTGAACCTGCATTTCAAACACTGATGGGAAAGCAAGCTGTTCCTCAGTAACAGCAATATTTAATAAAGACTAAGGCTCAGTGAACCTAAGTTGACACAGTTGCTTTCTTACATAAAAGTGAGACCCAAGAACAAGGAAAACTAAATATAACATAAGAAATGATCTACAATTCTAAACCATGAAAGAACCTAAAAAGGAACACGAAAAATGTTTCTTAAAATGCAAAGAGCATAGAAATTTGAGTATTATTATTACTTGGTACTTGCTGTAGCTGTACAGTTTATTATATTTTCATTGACAGGAATACAAGTTCATTTTGTTTAAATACTTTTATTGTTATAGAATTTTAATTGTAAATATATATTTATACACATATTTAAACTGTATTTATAGATGAATCTATATAGAGAGAAGTACATGCACAAACACATCTTTAAGCAAACACAGGGCTGAACAAAAATTTTAGACATACTGTCAACACTGCAGAAATTTCTCTATGGCTTCCACTGCAAATTCTGCTTTTCTGAGACAGTCAAGCAAAGACATTAAGTACAAATGTCTAACACATAAAACGAAGTATTATGCCAATTTCCATTACTCTGATAATGCAGTTCCTGCATTTCTTCCCAATTCAAAAATAGAGGAAATATCAAAATAGTATCATATATTCCTGTGGAGCACAGCTATAACAAGGTATGTATATGACCACGATAGCCACAAAACCTGAATCTGTTACATTCCTTAAAGTATTTAACACTGAATGTCTTGCAAAATGGGGAAATAATATTCTTCTAACTTGAAATCAGTCAAGAAAGTGAGGAACATGGATATCAAATCACTAGTACAAAATTACACTGACAACTAGTCAACGTAATAAAAATAAACTAGATAAATAAAAGCAAAAGAAATTATAAATGCAGTAATCTCTATATCATAACTGACTGATTAGAATTTCTAGAGTATATTTCTATCTACTCATTGAACTCCAGAAAATCAGTATGCAAATATAAATAAATCTAAATGCTCTTGTAAGGCATTCCTTCCCTTATGGAAATGTGGGAGTTAGCATGACATTTTTTGTTTCTTGGTTGGCTGGGTTTTAGGAAAATTGCTCTTGGTGCCTTAATTGAAAGAAAGAAATGCTCCTCTCTTCCAGTCTCATTTCCTTGAGTCCTCCCACTCCAAATCAGTTTTGTCACTCAGAACTGATTTTACAAGTCTTTATAAAACAATCTTTTTTCCTCCATGTCCTCCTACCACACTGATGAACATAACAGTCTAACTTAAACCACCACCACAGGGAACCCACAAACTCAAGTGAGCATCTTTAGCAGATACCATTTCAGGTCACTGCAAACTTAGCTACATACACAATCCTCATGTATTAAATGAAATAAAAAGTAACTACAGAAGATACATTATTAATATACCTTTTCTTTAATATTGATTGATATTAAAATTTAATTATTAATTTTATTAGTTTAATCAATATTTAATATTAAAATATTTTACAAATACAGGCTTCTTCGGAGTCTGAGCACAGCCTTTTCATAAACCTATCTTAGGTTAAGATCTCAGTAACAGTTACAAATCAATAATTCAGTAGAAGTTTTTTCATAGTTAAGGCTAAGTACATACCTCAATCTCCAACTGAGCCTGAAAAGACTTCTTTTAGAAATCCTCACTGAAAACCAAGAAAGTAATTAATCAGAACAATTTCTTAAAAGAAAAGTGTCCTATAGGCACACTTGGTAAAAAATATCTTCATTTTTAACATTCAGGAAAGTTTCCTGTTAAACATAGTCCATCTTCCAGAACAGGTTCCCAGTCCAAAACCAGGTCTGGCTCCAACAGCAGTTTCAACTAGGTAACAAAACTCTGGTCAGCTGGCATCTCAATCCAATAGAGGCTATTACTGCCACCACATGTGGTTGTGGAAGCAGGGCAGGCTGAGTGACCCTGGACACATCTCAGTCTTGCCTAATGGGAGTACTTCACCCACGTGGGTACTGCAGTCTTGGCCCTGAACTTCTCTGAAGGCAAGAACTTTTTCTACTCATTACAAAATCTCTGAGTAGTCATGAGCACAAGATCTCTGCTTTTCTTCATTCACCTGTGTATGTAGAATAGAACATTGAAAGAAATTACTCTGCTGGGAAATGGTCCGAGGTTTTCTTACATGGTGAGCCAAGACCACGGGATCCATAAATTTCTCCATAAATTTCTTCATTACTTCATTTTACCGATAGGTAAAATTATTCTGCTTTGTTTTTTTCTTCCTTATTTCCAGCTGCTAACCTTTACTAAAAATTCCATAAACTAAGACATCCCTCTGGAGTCAGTTGCTCCAATTCCCCTGGAATATATTTGCCAAGAAAGGGCAGGTGGCCCAAACAGCAATCTGGATGGAAATGTGATCAACCATACAAACATTTGGGAACCCTTGTGCCCACAGAATTGAATGGGAGTTGGGAGGTATGAGAGGGTACATTACATATCTTATTCCCATAGATTGGGAGCACATAAAACTGATTAGTTACCCGTTGCAAATACATGAAAGAATGTGGCACACATGGACTTCACCAGAGTAACAACATTCAGCAGGAAGGAGACTGATTTGCTTAGATAGCCTAGTCTGATTCTGCTGAGCCAATCGTATGTTCAAAGAGCTAAAAAATATCAGTGTGACCAGTGTTCTGTTCCACATTAACAGGAAGCAATCTATATTTGATTTTAAATTGTCATATCCCTTAGCATGCCCACTAGAGGTAAAACACTGAAGAGGAAGCATAAGAAGTCCTTCAGCACCATATTTATGACAACATCCTTCCAGCAATCAACAAGAACATGCACACAGCAAGGGTTTCTGCTTGAGGTAATGTGTGCAAAACACAGGCAGCACATTTTCAGAGGTAATGAAGTTCAGAGAAGTTAGGGCTTCTCTCATCAAACTATTTCAGGAAATTTAATTTCTTCCTATAGTAGCACCAGAAATGTCACTGGCATTACTAGGGAGTGAGCAATATACAAGACAGGTAGACAGAACAGAGTTCTACTTTTTCCCAGTACTATCATCATTTGGCTCAATCAAATGGAACCTGTCATGCACACATATGGGTGTTCATGCAAATTTTAAAAAAAAGTATTGTTTGGGATTTTTTTTTTCAGTTTTGTGGTTTTTAATTGAACTTACTGTTGTCTTGAAAAAATGCATGCATTCAAATTTGAAGGCTAAGCACCTTCCCAAATTAGAATTATCACTATTCAAGGAGACACAGATTGAAACATCTTTCCTAAACTTTAATGATATTGTACGATTCCGGCAAAGAACCTATTCATAGGCTGACAGATTAGATTGGAACACTGCCTGGTGGGTTTTGCCTGATGTGATGACACCCTGCAATTGGTTCCTTAACCAACCCCATCAGTGTGTCCTCCACACTTTCAGGTTTCCATTCTTTCTTGTATTCTGGCTTGCATGTCCAATTGTTCCTGGTGCTATTCTTGTTAGGTTGTATTAAAAAGCTGACTTGTTTTCAAAACATTTTAAGCTTGCTGTAAGTACAAATACATTGCTTTTCAAACAGGGAAAAAAATATGGTTGAGTTTTCTCCCTTCTTGTTCTGTTTTGCACCTTTTTTTAATATTATTCCCTTTCTAATACAACATTTGTTGATTTATTTTACAGACAATTTTTCAAATCACAGTTGTAGTGACATTTACTTTATTCTCATATAAAAACCCCCAATTGTTGTGACACATGAAATTGCGGTATGCTTTAAAGAAGTGCTTATTATGGGACAACCTTTACAAATGAGGTGAACAGATACCTTTTTAGCTTACTCACACTCCAAATTTATTTTCAGGTATCAAACCCTAATCTGGTATGTTGGATCAGTTAAGCAGCATTTCAAGAAAACATAGAAGAGTATTCACATCACCAAACAGTAAATGCTTAAGCAGGATCTAAATGCTTACACAGGATCATTACAGAGCGTAAGCTTCTTTACAAAAGCAACAGATACAGAGAGATTTCTTCAGAACTTGTTAAGGATGAGTCTAATTTAGGTTCTCCGAATTGCTGCAGAAATCTACACTTACCATATACTGAGTCTGAGAGGAGGTCTTGATCTAGACATCCAAATACCCCATGAAGTCACAATAAGTCATGTTATAAAAAACATGCTATTAAGTTTACACATTTAATGCTATATACAAAAGTACTTGTGGTAGGAAGTGTAAAATTTCTGAAGTAAGAACAAATTTAGCTAAGGGATAACCAATAAATTATGCTGCTTCTGAAACAGTAAAGGCCTCTTTCCTACCTTACCTTAAATTGTGGATTAGATTTCCGTCATTCTGAAGTTGTAAAACCCCAAGTACTGTGTTAATGCAATCCTAAAATCACATATAGTCCAGATGGTGCCTAACACAAAATGCCTACAAATACGTTTTGGGTTTTGTATTGGACGGAGTGTATTTTTCTTGATAAGCCAACAAAAAGGGCACTGATAATACTGTTCATTGATTTAACCTTTCAGCCAAGTGACTGGTGTTTGCAGCTGTATTCCTAGCTGGTCTCTGGTAATACTTATGGGATGCAGATCTTACATACTTACAACATCTGCAGTTACTTTCAACACGTGCAAATTTTCAAATTCTTGTTACATTGACAAGAGCTACAGACTCTCACAGACTTTTTATTTATTTCTGCTTGACTTCATTCTAGCAATAACATTGTCATTCTCAAAATGACACTCCTTTGCTTCCAAGTGGAAAAATGATGAAAAAGGACTCCAAGAAACTGGAAACAAAAGTCTTCCCTGTTCCGTTTGGGGCAGAACTGAACACTTTCTTAAAAAAAACACCATGAGATAAAGTATTCACCACGCTCCTCTTACATGTTGAATGGGCAAATTAACTATAAAATCAGGAAGACAGTTTTATTTCAAAAAAAATTTCAGGCCTCTTATGCAGTTGAAAGCAGCTGAAGTTAGCTGCAAGAATATTAGTCCTTATAGGAAAAGGCCAGGAAAATCTAGTTTTGCATTTAAATTCTAAAAAAAAAAGAATGAAAAATAAAGAAGTAGTATTTTTACACTAAACATCTAATTTTTTACAACACGAATTACACCAATGAGTAATATAGCATTTTGACTACATCACTGATAGTTCAAGGGCATGGACAATCCCTTCCATTATATATATAATACAAACTAAAAATTTATTTACATGGTTAAACTTTTGGGGTTTTTTTAATAGACAAGTTGTGTTACTTAGCATTTAAGGTATCTGTTGCACCATTAAAATCAAAACATAACTTACACGGTACAGGTAAGATTTTCCTCTGAGGAAGGGTATGATCAGTAAGCATCTACCTCTTTATTGATTACTTCTTCCTCAGAGTTTTCTACATCATTAGGCTGTCAAAGCAGCAAATTTATATTCTCTACTGATTAAATTGTAGCTACAGCCACTGAGCAAGATTCTTGCTCTGAACATAATAAAAATCTATCAAAGGAAATCACAGATTGATTGTCATTTGTCAGTCCTACAGAATAATAAGTATCAGTTATCATCTTACTCTCAAAAAACATGACAAGAAAAATACTATTCCACCAGGATAATTTTAAAATAAGCTTTAAGGCTTTTTGAGACAGTCTGTAAGCCATTTTTTCATGTATGATTTATTTCAAAATATTTTTCTCTTTGGAAGAAAATATTTCACTAAACATTAGAGGCACACAACAAATTTTCGTATAGAGTGGATGAGTCAGCAAAAATTTCAGAAAGGTTTTCAGACCTGATCAAAACCCAAAATAATCTTTCACCTGCAGAAAGAAAGAATTTTAAAACCTTACTGAAGCATAAATAACAGTCAATAACCAATAATCATACAACTCCACTTCACCCTCTATCTAAATTACTCCTATTAAATTCATTCACTATTCAGAGTATTGCCTGCAGAAACATGGAGCAGAGTGTCCTCACTTTGTGAGAGTTCACACTTCAAGTGTTCTCACAAAACACTGCAGGTAAATCTTTCATGTGTGACTTAAAAATCTTATTTATTTCTGCGTTGCATCATTGCACAGATGACAGTAAACAAAACAAAAACCACATTCACCTACTCTAATGGTATTTTATAATCATCCTAATCTCTGTCCTTTTGGAGAAGGTATGAATGTGTCAGCTTTCCTAAAAGATTTTATTTATGTACCATTGAATCCTGCAACACAAACCAGTTATAAACTGAAACATTGGTAAAAATCTCCTTTCATAGCATAATTTCATCAATGGTCTCATGGGTGTTTTCATCACCCTTGAATTGCTGTGTTTTTCCCTAGCAAAGTGCACACGGATTGCTTCTCTATAAACTTGTCCTCAATGGATACTCCTCACATTCTGTAACAGTCAAAACATCTCCCTAAAGACTCTCATACTTTCTGCATTATAATCCAGCCCTAACATCTTTTGGTAGTTAGAAGCACCATATTCCTTAAATATGCAGCCAACTACAGGTTTTCCTTCATCTCTATTTTGCAACATACATTTCAAATAATATTAGGCTCCTGTGAAGTATAATGCACTTTTGAAACAGCTGTGTGCCAAACAAGTAAAGCTATGCTTGAACATAATCCTCATCTTTCAGTAATTCTGCTGTTGTGGAGGGTAGAATGGGATAGGAAGTAGTTGCTGTGTTCAAGCTGCAGACAGTTTCAACATCTTCAGAAGCTTATTTGCAAAGTCAAGAAGAAAAGGAAATGGTTTGAAGATGTAAATACAGTGATGTACAGAACTATTGCAAAACACGTGAAAAAATGAAAATAGCAAAAGGGTCAGACTGGGCTTGGCCCTGTCCTTGTTTCAGGGACTAAGCAAAGCAATATGGACACAGGCCAGTCTGTAAGGCAGCAAATTAACACCCATTTTCATGCATCACAGGTCCCATTTCCTTTCCTAAGCAGAGAAGGTTTGCAGAATGAAGGTCATGGCTCCACCTTTCCTCATTCCAACATCCTCATGAAATAAAAAAATGCAAGTGAAATGCCATTCAGTGGTGAAGCTACAAGAGCACTTGTAACAGGGAAGACAACCTGCTCCACCACGCCGGAGCAGAACAACTGAGATCTGGGAGGAGAGGCAGAAACAGCCTTTTGTATTACAGGGATGCTCAATGATAAGTAAGAATCTTCTTTCAGAAATAAGCTGCCTTTCCCCTGCTAATTCCCCCACAGAAACCTTAGATATTCAATTTATTCCATTTATTGATGGGCATGAGCATGTTCATGCATTCACACAATGCTGAAATCAAGCGTTTGCTACTCCACTGGAAACATATTCAGGATTAACTAAGCACGGGCAGCAGGCAACACAAAGTCATTCAGATGGGAACCGAGGTTGTTCTTTCTTCTCTCCTTCCTGAAATAAATATTAAGTTTCTATTTCATCTCATGCAATCAGAAGGCCAATTTATTGTATTATCATTCTGTGGAATACCACTGCAATAAAGAAATCAATAGCTTAAAGAAAAATAGTGTTTCTAATAACCATGGTTGACCAACAAAGCCTTAATGACAACATATGCCATCATAATTAAGCCCTTTTAGCAGCAATCATGGCCATCCTTGACTGGGTTGGACTGATCAAATTATCTAATATAGTAAATCAGTTTTATTACCTGAGATACAGCCATTGGATTGGTGTCAGACTTATGGAAAAATATTTCAGACATCATTTCTGAGCGTGTTTATTTGGTTGGTTGCTGTGGTTCATTATTTAATTATGAGAAACAAATTACTTAATTGAATCCCTATAAACTGACAGTTCCCAACAATTCTTTAATAAAGGAAATGGAAGAAAATAATACTCTGATGCAAAAGCTAAGGACTACACACTGAATTGCAAAAGCAAAGAGCGACATATTCAACTCTCAACAGAAAAGGTTAAGCTATATTTAAAAAAAAAATCTATTAAATAAATAACCTATGAAGGCACAGAAATGTAAGTATTTGTTATAGCTTCTGAACATCTAGTTAATCAAGTATTAAAAACACGTCAAGAAGTACAATTATTTCTGGGCAGGTTAAGTCTTACTGGAATCAAAAAAAAAAGTGTGACTCAAGAAAGAAATTTCTGCAGACTAATTAGTAAAGTCAACTGTAAAACCTACAGGTACACAAAAATATTTCATGGAGAGGAAGCATCCTCTGGTCATTGAGAGGCCTCATGAAGACCTCTGTGCCACAGGTTTTCAAGACTTCAGAAAGTCTATCCTACACTACTCTCTCCTTACATTTTTCCCACAGAAAATCACCACTCAACTGAGATACATTTCCAGCCAAAGCAAAAGACAGGACATGCTTCAAAACAGCAGGAAACAAATCTCAAGAGCAGTGAATAAGTGCTATGCAGGAAAAACTGAGCACTTCATAACAAAAACTAAATCACTGAAGCCCCATCTGTTGGGAAATGCCTCAAAAATTTCACAACAATCTGGAACCAACATTAAAATCAATTCATGACTACGAAGAACTCATAGAACAGCGAGTGATGAATAGATGTATTTGATTTCTATTTCCTGGCATATTACTTCCAAGAGAAGCTCTGAGCAAGCCCGCTAATCTCCATATACTGACCTGAAATGAGTAAAGTTCCAGCTTTAGTCATTTACTGTAACTCAAAGTTCTTCTAAATGGACATTAGGCCATTGTTCCCTATAAAGCTCTATTCTGGAATAATTTTAGTTTTCGCAATGCTTTGATTTTAGAGCGATACAAGGAAAAACTACTATAAGTGTGCAGTTCCATTAACTTTCAAAAAGCCCTCGTTTTCAGCTTTTATTATGAGAATTAAGTACAGAAATATGCTTCAAATAGAAAGTATACACTGAAATAAATATAGATACAAATCCATCTATCCCACGGCAAAACAGAGCATCCACATTTTTAATTCACCTGACTACAATATAGTCACATGCAGCAAATACCTCAGGAACCAACACTGAAATAGAGACTAATTACTACTTGTGTAAGGTAATTAAAGGTACCTGTCAATATCTTAGAGAAAAGGGAGCTGAGGCTCCCTTTAAATTAAATCAGTCAGTTAATTGCAAAAACCTGTTTCCCCTCCCTCATTACTGGGAACACACACGTAGATGCTAGCTTCCAGTTTAGTCCTCCTGCCTGTTGAGCTCTGCCAGACCTGTCCTGGTTCTCTCTGGCTCAGCCCCTCTGCAGGACCCTTCCTTATGGTGTTTATCTCTCAGCCTTTTATTCTCCAGGTACTGACCCCTTCTGTCTAGATTTTTCACTTTTGTTTCTAGCTACAGTCTGCCTTGCTATTTGTGCTAGGTTACAACAACTAAACCTGGGTTTTACTCTCTTTCAGGGTGTTTTCTGTGTAAATGGAAGATGGGGAAGCTGAGGGAAGAGAGTATCTGAAGTTAGTCTAGCATTGACAAGTAAAACTGTTTAGCTCCAATATTCAGAAGAAAATAGCAAAGGTGGAAAAGACCTCCTGAACAAAGTTGATTCATCCACAGAAAATAGTAATTAAAAAGGAAACCCAAAAACTGTTCATGCAGTAATAAAGGATTACTCAGAGATGTTTCAGCTCTCCTATTTGTCTTAGTCAGACAATCTGACAGACTTAGCTCATTCTGTTCAGACAATGAAAGTTCCCAGTGTACTCAGGTTATGCTTCAGATTTGCAGTGTATTAAGCCATAGAAATACAGAATCTCAGGATCATTTATGTTGGAAAAGACCTTAAAGGTCATCAAGTGCAACCATAAACCTAACACTGTCAAGTCCACCACTAAATCATGTCCCTAAGCACCACACCAACATGTCTTTTAAATACCTCCAGAGATGGTGACTCACCAGCTTCCCTGGGCAGCCTGTTCCAACACTTGACAAACCCTTCACTGAAGAAATTTTTCCTAATATCCAATCTAAACCTCCCCTGGTGCATCTTGAGGCCATTTCCTTTGGTCCTATCACTTGTTACATGGGAGAAGAGACCAACACCCACCTCGCTATAATCTGCTTTCAGGTTCCAGTTCACAAGTTTGTTTCTTCCCAGATAACTTATTTATTGCCTTAGGTTCCATTAGGTGTTCTAATGTCTTTTTTCTTTGGGTCTGGCATTTTCAGCTTCCTCCAGTACTTTAAAGAAGACAGTGTTTACAGCAGTAGGCATCTTTACATATCAGAAATTCTACAACCTGTGTCCTATCATTTGGTTATAAGGCAATAGTGCATACACAGAGTTCATGACTCTTTAATCCTAAATTGTCTGCTTCCCAGTACCAGATGGAATCAGGTATTTTCTAAAAATACCAAAAAAAGCAAGAAAAGGCATTTTGCTCTCACGCTGAAAACTTGTCCATAACCTATTAAAAATGCGGACAGACCAGCAAAACTGTCTACCTGTTCAATAAAGGATTAAAACAGCAGTTCAGAATGCATAGCTCACTTCAGATATCGTAAGTTGTACTTTTAGTTTCTAGATAGTAAAACTATTGAAATAAGGTTATGGCAGGTATCAGATCAAACTCATTTTCTTTAATAAAAAAGTATTTATCTGAACTGCTCCATTCCCTACAAAAAGTGTGCAAGAAGCATACAAATGTCAGCCATTTATAAAGAAGTCAACTTTATGTCCCATATCAAATCAAATGAAAACAAGTGTTTATAAAACAGGTCTATCAGATACATCCACATTTTGTACACAAATATCACACAAGGAAAGGTAACTCAAATCTACATTAGAATTCAAGAGTCAAATGTAGCTTTTTCACCAGAAGACATTCAGAGCAGCATTTGTGCAGGTTCCCAATTTCATTTCACTGTTCCATTCACCCTGCAGCACTGTGCCTTATTTCAGTAGTCACAAGCAATGCTGCAACCCATCATGTTGTAAATATATGAGAATCCCAACTCATTTGTTATTACCCTTTATCCTATTCATTGAATGCTGCAACTGCCAGTGGAATACAGGTATGTTGTGATATTATTGGACCAACTTGTGACATGTAGGGACAAGTTGAAGCACACATATATTTACTGGTTTTAACACTTGAAGTTGCAATCTTAATAACTTTATCTTTTCATTAAAAAAAAAAAAGAGAGAGGGAGAACTTAAAACACACCCACCAACCAAAAGTGAAGCTGATAAACCATTTTCTTGCCCTATCCAAAGCCTTCAACAGCTAATGTACGGGGTGCATGAACCCAGATGTACTGTCAAAGTCCATCCACAAAGGAAAATAAAATCACACATATCCTTATTTCTGACAAATGGAAATGCTTTGATTTTAACAGGAAAGTTAACCAAAACTTTTGCTTGAGCAAACTTTATTCCTGATACATAGACAAAAGAAACTGGAATGGGTATTGCACTTTCTGGGAGAGGTTTGTGAACAAGAACTCTCCAGTTTTATTTGCTTTTTCCTACCAGTCAAAAAACATAATCTAACTTCCCAGGTGTCTGAAGCACTGCTAATATACATTTCATGGTTGGATAAACATAAAAATGCCTACACAAACACGAAAAAATATGAGCTGAAAAATGCTGCTGTCACCAGTAGAGCTAAGTCTCAGTCAAAAGATAGATACAAGGTTTCTAAAAATTTTAATCTTTCAAAAACTAAAGAAATGTAAATTCACAAGTAAGTTTGACCATGCAGTATATTTGAAGAAATTTTCAACAAATACAAAAAATATCTTTAGGTTTTGAAATTAGTATGAAGGGTTATTTTTATTTCTTTTCAAATTGTTACAGTGAAAAAAGGTTAAGTTTTTTTTAATATTTGTGTACTTTCTGGTGCTGTACTCAGATGAATAGTGATTATGTACAAACAAAGGATCAAAAATCAAAGCAATAAATGCTTAAACAGAACACGCTCTACCCTTTCCCTATGGAAATATTATTGAAAACAAATAGGAATGTATATAATTTCAAGGTTTAGTCATAATGCTGAACTTCAAAGCTTAAAAAGCCCCAAACTCACAACGCTGTGGAAAATACAAGTACGCTATAATATTTTTAGGAAGACTTACTTGGAAACTGAAATGCAGTAGTAATTTTCTTGTTAAACACACATGATTTATGTGCACAGAGAATCTGTCTCTTGTGATTACTGGAATGTGGTCCCACAAGATGCCAGAGACACTGTGTTTTGCTCCATGGGCTTCTTGTGGTGTGGAGATGAACTGAGTTCGATCCACACCACAAACCGTGCAGAGCGATGCTGTGCAAACGTGGATATCTGAACAGAAAACCTGGGAACTTATTCTTGGCTATCAGTACAAACAGAATGAGGAACTTCAACAATCCTACCTGTAAACTGGACTAATAAACTAATTCTCCCAGAAAGAAAATTCTGGGATCTGAAGATAGTCAAACTAAGCCATCTGGCATAGAAGCAGAAGAAAATTATGGACCTATAAAGGGCTTGGGAGAAGTGGGGGGTGTACTGGTTTGTTTTGTTTTGGGGTTTTTTTTTGCCTTAAGATACATCTTCTGCTAGCATTAATTGCTAAAAAGAGTGGACATTTATAAAGAGCTTGGTTTATTAATATTGGCAGGATTTTTTGCATTGGCAGCTGTTGTACCTCCTTCAGTGTTACTCCTAGCATTTCTTTCTTTGCAATATCACCACTGAATGTTGAAGAAAAAATCTTAGAAGTGGACAGGTGTGGTGAACAGCTTCAGTGAGCAACCAGGGAGAGACTGCTCATGGAAGAAAGAGGTTTATCTGAAATACAAGACTCAGAATGTGGTTTCTCTGCAGGGACAGGAATGGCATCCTGTGACAAGGCATGCACAGGAGAACTACAGATGGCTAAGCTGGGTAAAACTTTTGCAAAAATGACAATAAAACACATTTTGTTTAAAAATGGAGTATGGTTGCCAAGATATTGGTATAAATTTAAAAGGAGGAAAACCAGAAATACAAAGCATGTAAGAGTGTGTCCAGGTACAGGTTTTATGTTAAGAAAGAAACCTCTTGATATGCTAAAACATACATGCAGGAAAAATAATTTCAACATTTCATTTCATTCCTGAAGTTATCTGAGTTTCCAGAAGCTGCAAAACATTCTGCTTACATTCTGCTTGGTCGTTGTCAAAGCTAACACACTTTCCATTTTTTAAAAGTCTCTATTTTTCAAAGGTTCTTTACCTTATCTTCTATGCTAGACAAACCGACACATCACAAAACAGTCTGTCACAAAGGACAAGCAGGAACACTTCTTGAACAGGTCTTGGGCACATTTTCCCTGGCTGAGCAGTGCATTCAGAAATCCAACCTGTTTTTGCACTGTGTGAGCAGAGCAAGAGCTTGGGAGAGGGATTTTAAAAACAACACACTAAGGAGATCTGGAAAGGCAGAGCAATGAAAACTGCCGGGGTCAAATTACCGCTCTGCAGATGCCCAGTACAGCAAGTAAAACAGCAGTGGCATTACTAAGGCAGCAGAGCTTGCTGTCCTGCTTCAACAACTCGCTGCTGAGCTTATCAATGTCAATCAGATCATCCATGATCTTACACTACATCCAGGCAAGGTTGTAATTCCACTCAGTGTTGCAATTCCAGAGGATTTTCCGGGATAAAGTTATGAGGTGTTACCTTAACTTACGCATTCCTCACTGGCTAATATGGGGAGGAGAATCTGTTTTAACCTCTGCTGGCTGCCATGATGTGTCATTGCCACCAGTACAGCATGACAGCCCTCTGAGAGGCAGCAAATGATGCTCTTCTTACCAAAGGGATAAACTGCTACTTCAAAAGCAAAGTATCTGAGAATAACGGCCAACCTGACACCCAGGCTGCCCTAGTTTAAAACCTCTCTTAAGAATAACAGTAATTCCTGTGCAGACAGCCTTCTGCAGACACAAGGCAGCTTAAGAGCCATTCAGAGTGCTCATCACCAGTATGCTGCTATATAACACAACAGACAACTTTGATTCAGCTCAGTGAATGCAATGTTAAACCACATATTTCAGCGGGTGTGAATTACGTGCAGAATCAACTTCTGTTTTTTCCTTTTAGCTCTAAAACCAGGGAATGCAGCAATTCCAAAAGCCTGATCTCAATGAAATCAGACCACAGACTGAAAATTCAGTTTAAGAGTTGGATTAAAAAAAAAAAAAAAGACAATTGTTATTGATATGTATTATATGTAAAAACAGAGTAATGTAAAGGTGGTTGGGAGGACAATTTGCCTCTTTGACACTCTGCAGAATGTGAATTTCTGCTTGCAACATGGAAATAAATTATCCTAAAATATCTCTCAGATAAATCACAACTTACTCTTTTCACATTGCTTTGTAGAAACCAAAATAACTGAAAATGTTCAAAGCAACTGATAAAGAGTCACAATACCTTTAAAATGGGCTGTAGGGAGTTCTGATTGAGACATTGAAGTATCAGGGACAAACATGAAACATGTTACACTGCACAGTCTTTGTAACAAACTGAGCTTCCAGACAGCTTCAATGCTAACCTCCCTCACCGACTCTGCACTCCAGCTCTTTCATGATGCCTTCACAACTTAAGGCTTCCTAACATTTCATCTGAGCTGATTCAACTTTACTTAGCTGGGATTCAAATCTCTTTTACTGAAAAACATGTAAGAGTGGAATGAACCCACTGATGCAATATCAAATCTGTCTCTTGGTTCATTTTTGTTCTCGGACATAAGATAAATATTTTGTGAAAGATCATAAATTGTCAAGATGAACACCTGAAAGAAGCCAGAGTCAAACTTTCATTGCGATTTCTCTGCTAATAAATTATTTACAAGAACAGAATGTCGAATAGTACACAAAAAGACATTCGACAGCTTATCATCTGTGCTTTAGTTGGGTTGACAAGGAGTTTCGAAAGGACCACTTACAGTATAACCAGGAAATACGGAGAATAAGATTAGAGCACAAGAAAGGAACTGTTAATTGTGAGTTAAGAATAATATTAGCTTAGTGTATGAAGGGACCACATGACTGCCACTGATTTATACCCTAACAGTATCCCTTAAGCAATTATTGGTGCATACGAATGGATGCAGGATTGAGTCCTTACGTTCAGCTGCACTGGTGAGGAAGGAAGCCAGGCAGGCAGCAGTGAAGTCAGGACCAATGATGTGCCCTGACACTTCCCAGCTGTGCTCAAGCTGGCTGGATGCAGAGGGAGGCACAGCCAGCAGAGCCATTGCTGGCACAAACAGCCCTGGCACCAGCAGTGTCCCCAGCACAGCTCCCACCAGATGGCTTCCCTCTCATTCCTACGGTGTGGCCGGGAAGGCAGCAGGGCAGTGGCAGCACATGCTACTCTCCTGGTACAGCTGCTCATGCCACCTGCAAACTCAGAGTAACACAGCCACCACCACCACCTCCACCACATGCTGGCCCCTTCCTAAAATACTGCCTTTCTAGTGTCAGCTTTATGTCCCACTTCCCTTATCCCACCAAACACTTGCTCTGACCCTTTGAGACTACACAAGTCAACGACATCAAATCAGTAAAAAAAGTATTGTAATTAAGGAAACTGAATAAATAGGGCTGAAGCCGTTCTTGAGGACCTATTGCAAGAGAATGTAAAATAAAAACAAAAAAAACCAGTTTTTAATGCCCACAAGCACCTTCTATGCAGAAATTCAATGTTTATCAAAGCAGATTGGTAGGAGAAGACCATCTGGTCACTAGCTATGGCAAGGAGAATTTCTTCCACAGTGCTGTCCAAAGTGTACTAAGGCCCATCACTTCAAGTTTCACTTTTCATTAAGCAAATGAAGTCCATCTCTGTGATTAAAAAAAAAAAAAATTGAAGAAGAGCTTACTAAGGCTGCAGGCAATAAAAGAAGACTTTCCTGGATGGCAGCATTCTCTCAGTGTGCCAGAAAAATCCTTGCCAGGAATCACAAAGTTCACCAGATGTTCACAAAAAAAGGAAAAGAAACAGGAACTATGATCAAGGGAGTCTCTCAAGGGTGAGAGACTCCATCCATCACACATGAGTTTCTGTTTCTACTATTCACTGTCTTTTTTTTTTTTTCACCCATACTCATAGTGCCCGCTACACATAATTTTTTACTGTCTGAGTAGTTCTATACTGCAGTCTGGTCAGGCTGAAAACAGCCATTTAACAATCTTTGATGAGATTAAGCTCTTCAATGAGCTTGGTTGCTCACTATTTCACAGTTACATCTGCGAAAACACATCTGAAGCACTGCCATACCATGACATACCAAAGAACCTTTTTTCGGCCATGACCAATTCCGTGACTGCAAACATCCAAGAAAAAAAAACAAATTGAATGAAAGGAGAGAAACAATGTTAAGTTGCAAGAAATTAGTAAAGGAAGAAAAATAAGTAAATAAAACCAATTACACCCGAAACACCAGAGAAGATTTAGGCAAAAAAATAGTAAGATACCTATGGAAGATGGGGAGAGGTGAGAAAAGCATAAATTGCTCTAACAGTATAAAAAATAAAGAGAAGTAAGAAGGTAGAGATAGTCTTTAAACTGTATGTAAGCAATGTGTTTGCAAAGATAGATAAGCATAGGTAAACTAGGTATTGTTGAATAAAATTACCACCACAAGAGGAAAAATGAATGACTCAAAATGATGACACTTTAAGCATTACTAGAATTTTAAAAATAACCTTTTTCTTTAATAAATATGGTCAATTATAATGTAAGTACTCCAGGACATCTGAAACTAATCAGGAATAATTGCCTGTGCTGGTAAGATTCCAGTTCAGAAAGTAGTGGTCAGGTGGAAGAACCCTTTCAGAGTCTAGCACTAAGAGTGCAAGTTCCGTTTTCACTACAGGATGCAAATTCAGCTCAACCATACTACTTGTTCCAGTATTTGAGGTGATATTTCCATACTTAAGGCTTCATTCTTCAATTACAGAATCTTACTCAACCTCATCAGTCATGAGATCTATCAAGAATACATTTTATTAGTCCCTATATGGAAACTGACAGCAGGGATAGAACAGATTGTGACTTCTTGAAAGGCTGGACCAGATTCTTTCAAGGTTGCTCCTAACCTTCCATGATTCTGTGATGCTCTGCTCTTGTATGCAATACTGATTGTTCTCAGATCCTAATGGTCCATAGTGCAGAGCAGCATACCTGACATTATGGGCACAAACTGGGCAGCAGAGTACAAAGTACCACTACTCCTGTGTGATATCTCAGTGTCACTTAATAAAGGCATAGTTTTCTGTATTAATTAATGGTCAGGAAGTCGTAAGAGGAATCCTAGTAAATTCCTCTAGCTGAGGACAGAAATCAAACAGAAAGGTTTTGATCAACCTTAATCTGTTTTACTGTGGATTTTTTTTAAATTACCCAGATCAATATTGCTCAGCTTCATATGTGCATTTCAACTGTTTTACACTCTAAGCCAGATTTCACAGAATAAATCTGTATTTTCCAAAAAGGTAATTACCCACATCAACCAATGAATGCTCATTATAGTAAAAGATGGAACAATATGCTTGCTTTGTAAAAACGTGCTTTGTTTTCTTTTCAAAGAAAATAATTTCCTAATAATTGCAAGGAAAAGGAAGAGGGTAAAACTGTTACTAAAGTTAATGCAGTTATAATTCAATTTAGTCTTAGCCATCGGCATAAGTGTTAAGATGTTCTATCCTCTTATTCATAAAGCTACCACTGGAAATTATATCACAGCGCATTACACACTCCCTGTAGCAATGCTCTTGGCTTCAGGCCCAATGAACTCAGTTTATCTGTTTTCATTGAGTTCCAAATTTATTAGGCATACCTCACTATTTTCATTTGTGATATAAACTTGTCTGACTGGTTTCCCAGCTCTAGAGTAGTGATTTGTCAACGTTTAGTAAATGAAAGTTCCTTTAGCATAGCAATTCTCTGCTTGGCTGATACCACCAGATAAAGTAATTTTGGTTTTTTTGTCTAGTTGAACGTAAAGCACCCTGAGTATACTGAACATAAAGCACACATCCACTAGAAGAGGATGAAAAATGTAAGAAAAATAAATAATATAATCAGCAAACCAGGTTACTCATGTGAAGACATAAAAGAGATGTAAATCCACCACTGTGTTTCAGTACTGAACATGAATTTTAAAAAAGCCTTCTTGCTAAAAAAAAATTATTTTTTAAATTACATGGATGTGTTTACAAGATTTTCTGCACACTGATCCTGCTGTTTCTTCAGAACTAGCCTTCCAGATTAGCATTCTCAGAATGTATGAAAAGAGTGCATGTGACCACATTCCTCACCTCATTCTGCCACAGACTTGCATTCAGTTTTTACACAGCACTTAAACAGCCAAGGTGAATTACGTGTCTGTCAGATTTCTCTTTTGCCTTTACGCCAGCCTTAGGATATATTAAGGTATTTCCCTTCTTTGTAGGATATGAAAAGCCTCTGAAGCACATACTATACTGACATAGATGGTTTTGCCAGAAATGCCTGCGAACAAATGTTTTTCAGTACTCACAAGTCCAATTCAGCATAAAGCTCACTGTTTCCTGGGGATCCATGGCGTGCGTGCACTAATATTTTGCCAGGAGCAAAATTTTACTAGAGTTTATCACTGTGAAATTTTAGTCTTTTTATAGAAAATACACTCAACTAGACAAAAACATTTCACACCTTTCATTTGAACAGAAACAAACAGAAGCATTAAGCCAGTTTACAAATTGCGCCAATTTTGCCAGCAATTAGATGTTTTTCCCTCAGTTCTAAGGGCAATTTGTTTAACACAGTTTAAAAATGCAGATATGAATGCTACATTCAATTTTCAAGAGCACTGCATGGATATGGGAAGGTCTGAGTCACTCTAGGAACTTCTGCTTCCCAAAAACCAGGTGGAATAAATAAACTTTATAAAGTTCCTTGGAGGGTTACGTATCACCAAAAAAAAAAAAAAAAAAAGAGAGAGAAGAAAGCCAAACCCAAATAAAAACTCATTAGTGAAAAAAAATTTCAATTCCAATCAGTAAGTAAAATGATTAAGTAAGTACAATCCCCTGTTCCTGCCACAGAAATGAGAGAGGACAAAGCAACTCTTTTTGCAAGAGAGAGAAATGTTTACTATTCTTTCAAAGACTGGAATTCTGGCATGGGAAAGAGACATATGCCATAGGAAAACAAAAAGTTAAAATGGTAATAAATATTTAAACACAAATAGGGGTTCTGGAATTCATCCCTGTGCATTTGAATCAGTTTGCAGGGCTCCCCTGTGCCTTTGGACATTTTGCTTGGCAGCTCTTAGTTCATAGCTTCTAAGCTCTAATTTGCTTTAATCTTTGTGATTGAATAGTGATGAACTGTAGAGCCTGGAACTATGCAGCAGAAGCTCTTCATCCATCCATCCAGTTTCTTTGCAAAATGCCTTCTGCCACTGATCACTGTTTCTCTTAGCCCATTTGTTGTACACTAAAGTAAATTTCACAGTCCCCAAGCCATAATTTAAAAAGTGCTCAGACAAATTAATGGAAGCCTATGTCTCGCATCTCCATCTATGTTAATGAACTGCCTTTCCCAGTTGTATCATAATTACCAATTTGGCCAAAATAAGCTTTAACTAGGACTCACAATACGTTTTGTATAAACACACAATTGTATCCTGAAATACAACACAGTAGGCCAAACATCCAGAGAGTAACAGAAAACCAAAGGATATGTTGGCATAGAGGTGATTGTTTTTTAGTTTGATTGCCCAGGAAAATGAAGTTTCTGTTACCATGCTGCACATACATGCCCACACAAGGGTGAAGGATGCAGAACACTTGCATGTCTGAAGCCTTTACGTGACTGCAGTCTCTTCCCCATACTCAATTGCAGCAAAATGTGTCATACAAGGAGCTGTACTGACAATAAAAGTTCCTAAAGGTTTTGTGCAAACACATAGCTGGATAACACAGTCTCCATTATTAATCCAACTGGCAATTAACACATCCACCAGGGATGTGAGCTTTTATTCTTGATAGATAACCTACCACCTCAAAGTAAAGCAGAGAAAAATCTTTCCTAATGAGCATCTGTTGTATGCAAGGATAGCAAAACATAAAATTTAAGAGGTTTAATGTCTCCTATCAGTAATTAATACATTTACTTGCTGATTCATCTTACAGAATGAGTAGCTGTCGAGGTGCTGTGGGACAGACAGAATCACTACGGGCAGTTCTCCTCTCTCTGTTTTAAAGGGAGAACTCTCTTACACTGTTAGTATTATGCTATTTACACAGCACTTTCCTTTAATGTGCACATGCCTCATCCAACAGAGGCCTTGCCAGAACATGAGTATGTAGTAAGATGGGGTAGTCATCCTAGCCCCTTCTGGTTTCTTAACAAAGCATCTGACTCTTTCTAACAATCATTTCATTTCTGTAATCTAGTATCATTCCATCTAAATCTCATGTCTCAACAAAAAAAACCAAAACAAAAAAAACCCAAAAAAACCAAAACAAACTATAGCTGCAAATAACAGCAAAGCAGGAATTCAGGAGTTTATGTTGCACAAGTGTGTGTGATCTCAAAGTCTGTGTTCTGGCCAATGCTAAAGCCAGAGACCCGTGCTACCATAAGCCTGCCTAGAGAAAAGTTAAGCAAATGTTAATAACTGGTTTGACAGTGTTTTCTAGCTGGCTTCATACTAGGTTATCTTTCCACTTTCATTCAAATTATTTCTATATTTCAGTTTTATTTTAATTATTTTGATAACAGGAAAAATGTAATGTCATAACAAATTCATATACAGATTTGCCCACTTGCCCACATACCAGTTTTGAAATTAAATACTAATGTAGAAGATTTTTTATTTTAAGTCAGAATTTGAGAAGCAGCATGGGCTACTTTCCCATCTGTTCAGCTGGTTTTTTAAATACAAACAAAAATGTAATTTATTTTGCGAATTTATAGCTCTCTAAATAATAGTCCACTATTTCCTTTTACAGTGCTGTAGTAGAAAAATAAAATATTTATTTAGCAGCTGTGGCTCTATTCACAGAAAGAATGGTTGCAGAGAGATTCCTTCAAGTGTTTATTATACTACACGAATTCGAAGACTTCCAAGTGTTCTTCCTTACAATGTATCAGTTAAGACAGAGACTGGAAAATGAGCAAATACGACTTTATAATAAATTTAATTGATGTCAAGAATAGATGTAGGCAAAACCATTTTAAAAGCTCCTACAATAAATCAAATTATTTTCCAGGTTTGTGTAATGTTCTTCCAAAAACTAATACATCAGAGAAAGTAGTGACTGAGTATACAGAAATTTGCTATGAGATCATGAAAATTATTCTGAGAAACCAAAATTTGAGAAACCAGTATCTAACACACTATATGCATCCACTGTCACTAACTACTGGAAATAAACCTTTATGTAACCATTCATTAGTGATGTCTCAAAGTACTAACCCATGTGTCCACAAAGTATGAATTTAAGCTAAATGAGGTAAATGAACCAAAAGAAATTTCTGCAACTTGCACAAGTCTATATGATGATCACAGAGTAAATTCAAGTCAGAGTTCCAGTTCACTGTTGAGACCCTGCTCTATTCCGTACACTTGACATTGCCAAACTGAAAAAAGTAGGTTTAAATTAAAACCTGCCGTTTTGAAATTCTCCTAAACTTCAGTAACAAAAATTTTACACAGCAAAAAGCTTGATGTAAAATTCTACTTTGTAGATAAGACAATCTGAAAAAAATCATAACAGACCAGTTTAACCACCAGTTGTTCACACAGCTTCTGACCAGCCTACAAACCACACCCACTCACCTCTCTTTAGTTAAGACAGGTTCACCATTCCTTTCTTCCAGCAGTACAGTTGTTTGCTATGTTATTTTTGGATTACACACTCTGAGGAAGAGAGTATGCAGCATAACAAAAGACCAAGATCTGTTTTCCAAGGGAGGAAGCAGGTCAGCTATGCAGTAATCCAGCACTGCCCACTCGTTGGAATGCTCACTGTCCACTCCAACATTTCATGAGCATGATGGTGACTCAGAGAGGAGCCAGTGAACACCAGAATCCACGTCTTCTTTTTGGGTCTCCCTACACTTCACATCTTCACAGTCTGGGGTTCAAGAGCAAGATGTCTCTTCACTAATTCACTGCACTTCTTAATTCACTGCACATTCAAACTGACACGTGTAATTTCTCTTGATCAAGCTGTTCATTCTTAAGTCCTTTTCCTGTATTTTTAAACTAAACACTTGACACTTTGAATTTTCTGTTGCTGAACAAATGGAAACTGACCTAAGTCCAAGGACCCTAACACCTATCACTGCCATAACTGCCATCAAATGCTGAAGATTCCTCTGTAAAGAAAACAGGGATGTCTCATCAAGCTGAAAGTAAATTTCCAGGTAATCTGCCCTTGTCTCTTACGTACTGCCTAAAGGCAGATGTCTAAAAACATTCCCATAAAGCATCTGCAATTTCACCGAAGAAATGTATATTAAATAGTTTAAAATTAAGTAGTCAAGTGTAGTTATTGAAACAAGAAATGCCCTGAGCCGGGATATATTAATACACAGCAGTATACAATCAGTAAATATTATTATTGGATTAACAGGACAAAAATGTGAAAGAAGGAAAAATTTCCATTATTAAAAGAAATAGGCATTCAGATCTCACTGAATTATATAAAGCTATTCCTACAAAACAATTGAAAATGAACCACTGAAAAAAACTTCTCATTTAGTCTTGAAATCAGTTCCAGATGGAAACCACCTGCAAGCATCCTAGTAGAAGTTAAGATGACAACTGCATGTTATAAAGGCAGATTTTCAAGTAGAGCACTTTTACTTTCATAAGGGACCGAAAAATATGTATTGTGGAAATTTCAGGCAATTCATTCAGTGATGGGCTGGTGGTAAGAACAAAAACCTCAGTAAACTGCTAAATACAGCGCCTAATGCTTGGCTTTACCAAACAAAATCCTTGAAAACAAAAGAGAGGTTCTGTTTGATGTGAGGGAGGAAGAACCAGCAGAGGCATGTAAAGAGAAGATTTAACAGGCCAGGAAGATGGCCCTCACTTGTACTTCTGAATAGATTTGAGAAGGGTATGCAGACTGAGAAAGATTATCTGAAAGAGAGTCAATCCCTGTACAAGCACAGGCCAGTCTCTACGTAGGTGTAAGAGAAGCCACAAGAACATCCAGCCATGTAATGTGGCTGCTCTCATGATCAAAGATGGTTTTATTATAAATTTCCAAATTCCAGGGCTATCAAGGCTGAAAAGCAGAGAGTGTACCATATTTGACACACATATGATATTTATCTACTACAGACATTTATCTACTCTGAACACATGTATACACACAAATATGTGTAAAAGATATACTGTCAAGCTGTAAGTCAGTAAAGGATACAACAGAAATACTGGGGGTGGGGGGAATCTTAAGTGTGAAGCTCTAACTAGGAATCATCCTCAGAAGTATCAGAATGAGCTGTTCTCAAATTACCAATTTTGTCTTCCCTTCAGGGAAAAACTGGATGAAAAGCAAAAATCATGCCTTATGGCTATTTAAAAGAAATATATTCTCCATATGTATGTATCAGTAACCAGAAATAGAAAGAAATGTTAATCCTGAACTTTTACAGATGAGTTGATAAGTCTTTTCTATTATGTCACTTTTATCATGCCACCTTTATCTCAAAGAGGTGTCATCTGTGCTCACTGCTGTACATACAAACAACAAAGAAACATTCCCCATGCACCACTTCTTCCCTGAATGATGTACTTTTATATCATTGTATCACACCATTATAGGATTATTATGCTGAAGATCTCCCAGGCTTCCTGAAAGCAAGTGTGAGAACTACGAATCTCATAAATAACCATGACTAATCACATGCTGTCCTCCAAAATACCAACCAAGAAGATGGCCAGGAAAAACCTTATGCATCGCCTTCCTGGTGCTGTTTGCAAACACAGGAGCTACTGGCATGATGGGCTACAACATCCAACATGGGATATAGGAAGGGACATCAGTAATGGCTGGGAGGAGAAACACAGCCCAAGCTTTCTGGGGCAAAACACCCACCCCAAATGTGGGATTTGCCACAAGCAACCACCTGCAGCATGTTCACTGACCTGTAGCAGAAATATTGTGTCCAAGCTTTTAATAGGAGCACTTCAGAAAGGCCTTACACATTGGGTAGCTACTCAGACAGAAGGGACCATCATACAAGTAATTTCACACTTCAGAAGCTGCCCTGAGTATTTCAGTAAATCAAAGGCTTCCCAGACTGATGAAAACCGAGCGTGCGGGGAAAAACATCCTCCCCATGGCTGAGGAAGAGCTGATTCAGTCACACATCATGCCTGTCCTGCTCTTGCAAAACACCTGCACTCTTCTTCCAAGTAACTGTAAGCAGGCTGCTGTGGAGATCAGCAATACAACTGCCATGAGGATTACCCCAAGAACCACTTCTCTGCACAGAGGACAAGATACAGCATCTCCTTTCCAGCAGCTACAGGACTGATGAGCCTTCTGATTGGGAGCAGCAGTACCCTTCACTTTAGATATCTGCTGCATGTAACACACCAAGTTATTTTTATAAATTAATGCTTCATGGATTTTTACTTCCCAACATTTTAGAGTTTTAACCGTCATTCTGAAGATTTGGTTTGCAGACTCTAGAGGAACCCTCGTCCTAAATTGAAGGCTGCCTAGATACAACTGTCGTGGTTTGACACTGGCCAAACGCCAGGCACCCACAAAAGCCTCTTGTTCACCCTCCCCTGCCACAGCTGGGCAGAGGAGAGAGAAAAAAATTAACAAAGGCTTCATGAGTCAAGATAAGGACCAGGAGAAAACACTCCAAGGGCAAAACAGGCTCAACTTAGAGGTACAAAGTGAATTTATTACTAACAGAGTCAGAGAAGGATAAGAAGTAAAATAAGCCCTTAGAACACCTTTTCCCCCCAGCCCCTCCGTCCTTCCCACCGACAGAGCAGGGAGACAGGGCATAGGGGTTTTGGTCAGTTCATCACCCAAGGATTTTCTTCCGCTANCTGCAGAGGAACCTCGGCTCCAGCGCCTGGAGCACCTCCTCCCCCTCCTTCTGCACTGACCTTGGTGTCGCCATGTTGTTGTCCCTCACATGTTCTCACCTCCTCCTCTTCTCTGACTAGAAGAAGAACTGTATGCCCTTTGTTTTGATTTTTTTCTTAAATATGTCATCACAGAGGCGTTACCAGCCTCTCTCATTGGCCCAGCTTTGGCCAGCAGCATGTCCATCTACAGAGCCATCAGGGATTGGCTCTGCTGGACATGATGGAAGCTTCCAGCAGCTTTTCACAGAAGCCACCTCTGTGGCCCCCCCACTGCCAAAAACCAGATTGAGCATAACCAACACAATGTGCTATTGGTACATAGTTATTTCCAATCTAGAGCACTCACTATACTGGATAAGTTTGCATAGTCTGAAACTAAAAAGTCAAACACTGTCCCTAATCTACACCTTGCATGGGCCCCAGAAATGTGAAAACAACTGGCTTGTATTAGAGACCATAATTTTTGTTGTCTAGTATTACACTGTAGTACTTAAAAGAATGTTTTCAGGTTGTTTATCATGATTTCTAAATACAAGAGTGTATTTCAGATGTGTGGTGGTAAGAAAATCTTACAAATAGAAGATGTTATTCATGTAATTCGACCTTCTTTTTAAGCTAACAAAAACCTTTGACAAACAGATGGGTTTTGACCACAGGTTTTGAACACATAGCAGGACAGTTTATACACTCATAAATTCAGGTTACTACTATGTGGTGTGTTTTTTAAAAATGAAGGACTAGCTTTTCCCACAGTAGCATCTCCAGCTATTTACATGCCATAAACCTGCAGAAAATGACATTTAGCCGTAATTGCAGAACTTCAAAGTACTTCACAGTTTTTGTGAGCTTTTGAGCAGAGGTTTTTTCAGCACTTTAAATGCCTCCAGAGAGAGATATTATATGTAGGAAGATCTAAGATACTTGTTGCCATCCAGAAAAGACAATTCTGCTGCCATAAAATGAAGAATGTAAGTTAGGCTTGTATATTGCTTTGTAGCTGAAGTAATATTGACACTTGATCCATGAAAGCAACCTCCTTCTCATCTACTTTCTCTGAAGCAGAATTAGTATTTAGAAGGCACAGAATCTTATTTTCATATTTTTACAGTTTCCCCTAGAGGTACTTCCAGCTGTTTTTTCCAGATCTACTTGCTGAAAAGTAAGGTGCCCAGACAACTATCCTACAGAAACTAGAATTGTGAAATGAGGTTCGTAACTCCACAGTCTCCACCGACTTCTGAACACTGTAGAGTCTATTATAATAACAGGCATGTGTAGGAAGCCAAATTTATCACAGAATTCATCTTAAGACAAAGGTACATGTATGTTCATGTATTGCAGGTCAAAAAGAATGGGAAATTCTGATGATGCCACTTTTGCGTCTCTCCTAACATGAGACAACACAAGAACCTCAACAGTTTCTTTGTTGCTTCTTGTGCACTTGGAGGCCAACCTCAAATAGCCCGAAAAACCAGAGCATCTCAACTACAGCCACAGATGTACCTGCAGAAGGGAGTAGTCCATCTAAGGATGCAACTGAATTCCTATACATGAGTTCCTGCTTTAAATATGGAGAATTCATGGAACTTTTGGAAAACAATAACCTGAATACAGCCTTACCCAGACATTTCTCATATGGAAGGGGAATATGTTCTAGTAGAATTCTTCACAAGCAGCAGGTCTGTATTTCATGGATGCAATTCTGGAGATTACTGAACAATTGCAGTCTTGGAAAGCACCACTCTCCTCTCAAAAACACAGACAGAAGCTCCCTCATCAAACATCTTGCTTCTGTCATTCTGGCAGTTCTCTCTCTGCTTTGTCTAGAAATGCAACTATTCACCTTTTCCTCTTTTCAAGGGTCATATATATCCACTTTCTATCACAGCATAAAGAATGAAAAAGCAAACCCACTATATTTTACTGCCTTCTTTCACGCAGTCTGGCTAGATCTTTATGACCCCAGCTACTTGTGATCTCAGGCTCACAGTTCTGCAGCCATCAAAAACCTGTAGAGAAGGCATACAGCTGTATACACACAGTGGTCAGTACTATCATTCAGTAGCTAGCAGGGGAAATGTTACATCTTTTTATGCTCCTGAAACTAAAAGAAAGATGCTGGATAATGTTCTTGTAATTTTCCAAAAGGGAACTGATACCCAAATATTTTACTTTTCATTTCCCAAAAATGTTGGGGTTTTTTTTCCACAAAAATGCCTTTGCTGCAGTTATACAAATACAGCAAATATATAATAGTAAAGAGTTAACTGCAAAAGCAAAAATCAAGTCTCATTTCAAAGAGAAAAAGTCATGGACTCAGTCCCGTAAACACAGGGTTTATGAAGAATTATATATTAATCTCAATAAAGAGTTTTACATAGACACACAGAAGCACAGCACAAAAAATACAGAATCTTAGACCTGAGAAAACAATCAATGGGGTATAAGATGTATCACATGAGGGAATAATGCTTGAGATTAACCTTGAGATTTTCATTTTGAAAGAAGTATTGTAGCATCATGAAGAGGTTAAAAAAAGGCAGTAAGATGTACATACATGAAAGGGCACATTGTGCAGAAGCATAGTGACAAATGGCAATATCAAATCACTGTTAACAACTGGATTTCTCCATTAATCAAAGCATGCAATGAATACTCTTTGCTCCACCTACCAAAAATCAGAATGTTTAGGGTTTTTCTAAATTAACAAGAAAACTTTGCAAGCATAAATAACATTGAAAACATGGAGAATAATACAATATATAATCACTGATCAGTAAGATCAGCTCTCCGTCTGGAAATTAAGTAGGTTATTTAACACAGTGAAAAGGAAAGCTGATGAATAAAACAGATTAATAAACTGAAATTTAAGCAATTTTAATTAAGACATCCCAAGGAAACAGCCCAGACAACGTCACAACTGCATCAGACAGTAAGTTGTGAAAAGAAGCATATGATGAACTATTACTACGAATTCTTAAGAATTAACTAGCTGAAAGACTAATGACACAGTGTAGAAAGAAATTATCTACTTGTGCATTCAATTATCCAGGAAGGTCCTTTCTTATCTCAGTGAGCTAAAATAAAATGAGCGGTGATCATCATCAGATGCTGTCATGATTTCTACACACTCTGCTTGGAACCGCCTCTAGCACAGTTGCAGTATGCTTCCTCCAATAAAACTCCTTCACAGATGTCACTGTTTTTGACAGAGAAATTGCTCCAGCTGAAAAAGCAGCAGAGTGGCTATTTTTGCATTTAGGTTAATGGAGTTGCTTAGTTTGGGGACAGGGAGCCCTGCCAGGAACTGCACCCCTGGAAGGGCCCTATCTTGCCCCATTCATAACGTGTCAACCACACCAGCTCCTCAGCACTGTAACCCCAGTTTGCTCTTGCATCCATTTATCCAGCTGATTTTGAAAAGGCTACTTTTATGTTTTACGGTTTTATCTTTTACATTTTACCTTTGCATTCTGCGCCCATAAAGCTGTTTCATAAAAAAGTAAAACACATAACTCACAGAATGAGAACGAAGGCACTCCAGACATTAAAACCTGTAGAGATACAGGTCTGATGCTGACTTTTACTCAAAACCTATCTTCAGTGAGGAGCTCTATACATTCATCAGTGCGTGTTTCGTTACTTGAAAAAAAACTGCATTGCACTGACCCACTCTTACACTGTCACATAAATGTTTGCCATTTAATAACCAATTAAAACAGTTGTGAGAACTGTTTGCTGCATTCAGGGACATACAGCTGCGATACCAACTGGTAATGGATACAGGCAGACAGCTGTGAGTGATGAAACCTAGAGCTGCAAAACAACTGCAGAGCTGATGATTTTCCCCTCCTTTTCCACTTGAAAAAAATCTGATTAGCATAGATTAGTTCTCAAAGCCTGTTTATAATATATATAAAATTATAGGAGAGAGAGCAAAGAGCTCTCTTTCAAGCGTAATTCTAATGACTTTACTTCTTTAGGGGTCAAAAGCAAGTCAAAGAAAATCAATGTCCATTTGTGTTGCTGAAGCTGAAGCATACAGTTCATTATTCACAACGGTTAAAAGAGTCAATCAAAACATTTTGCCATATAGAGAAACTAGAAAAAGTTATCTCACATAATTATGAATGAAGATATATTTAGCATAGCAAATGCAAAATAGCAAAGCATTTTAGAAACAATTCTGTAATTAAGAATCAGTGCTTTATATTAAGACAAATATTAACACCTACTTTAAGTATCAAATTTTTAAAGTATTTTAAAATATTCCCTTGTTCTTAGTATTATACCTGTTGAAATCAATGACATTTTCACACTAAATTCAATAAAAATAGCAAAAAAGTCTTTACAGTAAGAAAGAATCAGAGGATATGATTACTATCACTATCAGAGGATATGATTACTAAAACTCATGATAGTCTGTCATTTGTACAAGACGATGAAATTCCCCTTAGCTTTTGACAGAAAGTGGAAGAAATATGAATGTCATAAACAGCACTCCCATTCTCACTTCTTTATGGTTAGCTGTATTTTAAATAAATTTAATACAAAAAGTGGAGGGGGAAAAGGCATGTGTTTTATTTTATTCAAACAGCCTTTACTCACACTTAAATCTGAGTCTATCTGAACAATTTGACCAAAAGCAATATAAAATTTACTTAAAATGCCATTTCTAACATCTTCAACATGAAACCAAGTACACTGTTCACTATTTGAAAAAACACATTGAGAATGAACAAAAAATAAAATAAAGCCAAACTTTAGAATAATCCGATTAATAAACTGTTCCTCCTCTGATGTTATCTTCAATAATGAACAAAAAAAAAAGCAATGAACACTTCAGAAGTGCTTGATGTTTATCAGCTTTAAAAGCACACCTTTGAACCAAAATCTCAACCAACCAAGGAATGAACACCCAAATCTAAGAGCAAGGAACAAACTTCATAGGAAAAAATTTAAAGTTCATCCTTGTTCCAGATGATAACCACCTGAGGAACTGAGCAAACAATCAATTGCACCCACGGCATCTCTGAAGCCGTGAATTCTTTCACAGACTCAGTATCCATGCCAGTGTTAAAGCAGTAAAACATCAGTGCCTTCACCTCAACCACATCTTACACAGGAATTTCAGTGGCTGTTGAAAAGCACCCCGTGAGCACCAGGTGTGGTACTTTCACTCTGTTCCAAGTGTTATTCCACACTGGGAACATCCACTGCCACCATCAGGGCATGACTCTTTCTGCTGTGCTCAGTTCCTGGCATGGGGGACCTCCTGCTTTTCACAGTGGAACATACAGCACAGCCTTTCATAAACCATCAATTTCTTATCTCTGAAGTCCCTGAGTGGCACAGCAAACTGTGTCCAGCTGTATCATTTATCTGTGTTCTGGCCTCACATGCAAAACCATATTCCCATTTTTTAGAATATTTATTTATGTTAAAGAAAAAAATACATCTATTTATATATGCAAGTCAAAACTATTACTACTCTCACATAAGTATCACAGTGAAGAACTTTCATGGTTTTGCCCAACGTTGCCCAAAATAAACTGGAGAACGAATCATAAAATTAATCTCATCCCAAACACTCTTCTTGATTAGTTTTCCTCTACTCATTACTTTAATAAATTGAAGAGAGCAAGTCCCCAGGAAACAACCCAGCCGTTGGCTGCTGCACCACCAGATTCATCACACAACACAGCGTTCCACCTCTTTTGGCCAATTCACGCTAATTACTGAAGATAAGGCTTAGAGTCCCAAACGACAGTGACAGCCACAGCTGAAGTGTGCAGTGGAAAAAAAAGCTTTGTTTCCGTATCACGTAGCTCCTCTCCTTCATAAGGGGATAGACACATCACCTACTAAATCAATCTCTCAAGACTAAATCAATCTCTCAAGAAGCATAATAATTTCCTCCTTGGATAACTAAAGATATGTGTGAATTTCCCTGGCTGTGTCTCCACTGCATTCCCTAGTGTTGATCATAGCTGCATCTTTGAGACATGACCTGTTTTGAGCTCTGGGTTTTTTGGTTTTTTTTTAATGTATGCTTTCTCTCTTTCCTCTGATCTGCAGCAGGAATGCAGAAAACGTAGGTTGGCCACTACAACAGTAAGGCTTTCTGACTCTTCCAGTTATGGCAGATAAGACTCTGAGCAAATATAGGAGTTTGTCTTCACAGTGAGCCAGTGTCACAGCCTACTGCCAGAGGTGCATGTTGATGTACCAGACTCCTATTGGGATTCAACCCAACCACATTCAGGCCTCTCTCTGGAAACCTGAATTGAAAGCACAGCCATGTGAAGGGCCAAGAAACACGACACATTAAATCCATTTGATGTTTCTCATCATTCACCACAACTCTTTAGCTTTTAAACAATGAATGCAAGCAGACCTGGTGATGACTACCAGGAAGAAATACTGACAGCTCCAGCACAAGAACCAGTGCTAAGACACAAGCATGAAGAAATGGTACTTATTTGAGCACTTCAGGAGGAACTGAGAGCAGACTACAGCTCTCATTTGTTTGTCTTAATATTCAATCCAAGATGAATAAATAGAAATTACACACTCACCTGGGTTGGGGCTGACTAGAAAAATCATGTTTAACTGTTGGTGGTTTTAATTATGCTTACAGGTTTTTCTGCCAGTTCATGAAAGCTATGCCCAACAAGCCAAAATGCATGTCTGAGCAAACAAGAAAAAAACTAGGAAAGAAAAGTAATTTCTGAGCTTGCCCTGAAATTTCTGAATCAAGCTCAACAATCTTCTCTGTTAAAGAGATTTACATAGACTTAAAGCAAAAATGCATACTATAAACTTGAATATAGTGTACTTTGGAAATCTCTGATTCAAAAGATACAAGCTAAGTGGGATACAGAACATTAAAGAGGATTCTAAAATAGCCTTACAGTGAAGTGTGTGATAGCCACTCCTGAATTTTTAAAATTAAGAACTACCCACGTTGTAAAACAAAGTATAAATATGCAGCAAGGCATTCTGACAAGTACCAAGTAAAACATAAAGAAAATGTGTGACAGTAAAGGAGATTGATTAATGTCTTAGAAGTGGATGTTTTTAATGATGTCTTTAAAGACCTCAAGTCTTACCTTCCCCTTTCTTTTCAAGTTTCTAACAGAAAAAGCAACATTTATTTTTTTTCTCTCAGACCTTGTGAAAACTCGGTTCTTTAGCCCCATGAAAGAAGGAAAATCTGACTGTAAGTGAAAGTCTAGAGCACCATGTTATTTAATTCATTGATGGGGACCTTCATTAGATTATCTCATAGCTATGGGACAAGATACTGCAAAAGCCAAATGATAAATCATTAAATTATGTTTTCTTCCTCTCCAGGCCAAGAGTGAGTATAGCATTAGATTAGTTTGAAGGACTAAAAAGGAAGAAGAGGTTCTGCAATGTGCATCAGAAGAGACAAAGTGACAAAGTGACAAAGAAGTGACAAATTTCTAAACCCCGTTTATTTGTATAATCTGGCATAAGCACTTATGCTAATTGTGGAAACCTCGAATGTAATACATAGCCCAAATGAATTCCAGATCAGTGCATGCTTCAGTGTTTCATGATCTCCCTTGCACATGCCTAGTGAAAGCCTGCCACTCTGCAACAGAGGAAGGAATTACTACAATAGAATCATAGGCAGAGTTTGCCAAAAACTATACTTTTTTTGATATGAGACAGAATAAGCTGAGTGTTTTAAGTAACAGATAGGTTTGCATCCCACTGTCTAGCAGCAGTTATTCTAATTGTTTCACAGCATAGTCAGAGAGTCAGAAATATGAACAAACCACAGGAACATTCTCCATAAACTGCACTGAAACAAGTGACACTCCCTTCAGCCAGCTTACCCTCAGTAATCTCCATCCACCATTACGGGAAAGCATTAGTTCATCTTTCAGCTATAAACTTTTGTTAGTTACATGTTCACCATACTGACATCCCAGCATTTTTTAATCTTACCATGTCAATCGTGCATCTGTGTAAAAATGTGTATTTCTGTGCATAAAAAGATCTCTTGCTGCTGACAACTCAAAGTGCATTAACCTGGGAAGCCTTGAGATTGCCACACACACCCACACAGTTCCTTCAGTAACGATCTCACTGATTGGAAAAGGAAATATCCCAAATTCAACAGACGTTTCACACACAGTGGCATTTCTGCAGAAACATGTTTCCAACACTGCAACTTTTACTTTCATCACTATTAGCAAGTTATTTTGCCAAGTTATTTCCTACACGCATAGCATGTCCAGTGCCCCTGCTGAAACTACCACATTCACTGAAACTGACTGAGCTCCTAGTGAAACATCAGAGCTTAGCTACAAATCTGTGTAAATACTTTTATTCTGTGGTGTTTTCATGTTAGAATGCAACATGCATCAAGGTCACTGTAACAGTTTTCAGGCTCATAGAGAAGACACTGAGGAAATCAATAAGAGCAAACTTAATTAAACAGTGTCTAAAGTTCTGCCTTCTCCCAAACCTGCCCAGAATTCACATCTCTATCCTCTGCATTTCAGAGTCAGGTCTTTTCACAGGTACGGGAAGGCAGGCAGCTTAAGCTTAAACACTATCACTGCTCAAAGGCGAACAGAATTCGCTCTTTGCAATGTGACAGGTCTGCTCTGAGCTCTCCGAGTTTTTAGCTAGAGATTACAGCCCCATGGGCCTCTTCCTTTGAAGTGGAGTTCCTCTCAGAGCAGAATTAGTCCCCTGCCTACAACCTATCCTCCATACACTGAAATAAATTACAGTCAACTTTTCGTTTCATTGCCATGTCAAGTATAGCAATAAATATCCACAGGCTAAAAGTAAGCAAACAAACAAGGCTGGACAAACAATAACCTCACAGAAAGAGCATCCCAAAGAAGATCACCAGGCAGGGCACAAGAAAGTTAAAGGTATAAAAAACAAAACTCTGGGTTCTCTATCTGAATCCCTAAGTGCGTATGAAAGGCTAGCATCTTGCCTCTCTCCCACAAGAAGCACTGATGGAAAGCAGTTAAGGGACTCCTACAATTTAGTTACAGCTCAGCAAGAGGAGAAGGCATTTTACATTACGAAATGCCTGTAAGAAGGCATCATCTTTTACAGTTGCAGAAGTGGGAAGCGCTGGGACACGGAGCTACCTTCCCAGCTATGCACCGGAGCACCGCACCAGCGGGATGCCCGCGGCGGACTCCGGCGGAGTTGGAGCGGGGCTCCGCTGCAATCCCGGCCACCAACCCCCCGCACCTCAACCCCCGAGAACTGCCGCGGGCGCCGCCGACCATCCTGCCTCCGAACCGGGAGCAAGAGACCAGCAGCTGCAAAAAAAAGCAAAAGTCACTCGAGAGGAAGGGAACGCAGCGAAAAGGAAGAAAGCGCTTACTTGCCTATACAGCACCGCCGGACGACCTCCTCGCAGCTGCTGAAACGCCGTGCCGCTCGTCCTCCTCCCACCGCTCCGTGCTAGTTCCAAAATAATTCCTCCGGACGCCGGCACATCCCCGGGCTCAGCCGAGGAGCGCAGGNCGCTCCTGGGGCGCTCCGTAACGCCGCCCCGCTGCCGGCGCCACCAGATCCGGTGACGCGCAGCCCTCCCCCGGGCCGGCCCCCGCGCCGGAGAGGGTCGAGCGGGCGGCGAGGCGGGAGTCGCTTCCCACAGGCAGCGGGAGGGTGAGCTGGGACCACCGGGTGAGCGCGACCCCCGGCGCGCAGGGACGGCGCGGTCCCGGGGGCGGCGCCGGAGCTGCCGGGTTGCTGGGGGAGGGCGGTGTTCCCTCGGGCGGCGGGAGAGTCCGCTCGCCCGGAGCCCGCAGAGCTCTCAGCGGTCCTGGGGAGCTGTGGCTGCCCGCTCACCCCGTGCCCCGGCAGGAAAGTTATCCGCCCCCCTCCCGCCTCACTGAGCCTCCGCTTCTGCTGAGCTGCCCGGGCTGCCGTTTCTGCCGGCTGTGTGACTGGGTCTCGGCTGGCCGCTCGCCAGAGGGAACGCACATCAACCCCCCACGCTGGGAAGAAATTTGGTGCCGGTTCTATCACTTTGCCTGGCTGGCGTGGCGCGGCAGCGGCGCTACCTTGTCCACGCCCCGTCTCCCATCCTCTAACCCGGAGCACGGCTCTGCGGCGCCCACCGCCACCGGCGCTCAGCCGGCGCCGCTCTTCCGGGCTGCTTCGGACAAGGAGGGGACCCAATGGGAGCAAAAGGAGTGCGGGACAAGCTTCCCTGTGCCTCCAGAAAGCCCCGCGTGATCCTCGCCCTCCTGCTCTGCACGCTCGTGCTTCCGGCAGCGCACACGGGGCCCTGCCGGAGATCCCCCGCAGGCATGGCCCTCCCCGTCGGACAGCGCTGCAATGACACGCTATAACGCAGCTATCAGTCACTTACAGAGGCACATCCATATATATAANGAGCGCAGGGAGCCCGGCCGCTTTGCCCCCCCGCCCGGTGCCCATGGTGTCAGCCACAGCCCCGGCAACTCGCGCTCCTTCCCGCCGGCGCTGCCTCGGGGCGGGCTGCCGGCTAACACGGCATCGCCCCCCGGCCGCCGCCGCCGGCTCGAACTCCTCCGCCGCGCTGAGGGGGAGCGTGGGGCTCCCCGCGCCCTTCCCGGAGACGGAGCGGGGGCGCCGGGCGGGGGCGTGCGGGGAGCAGCGCCGCCCCTCCGCGGCGGTGAGCGGCCAGGCGAGGCGCGGCGCGGC